>SKCR01025385.1:0-127663 GCA_019454045.1 Zanthoxylum bungeanum
AGTCGCATTTGGGCTTAATGGAAGTGGTTTTGGGCCCAATTGGATCAATCCAATTTTACCTAAACACAACCTTTGTACAACAAAGCCCAATAAGGCCCAATTACACTTTAAAACCCCAAATCCAATTTAAGCCCTAATTAATTAAATCATAAAGTCCAAATTTCAAATTCTAATTAATTCTAAAGGTGTAAACATAATCAATTACCAAATTCAATATTTCCAAAAAACTATTTGTCCAATTAATCAGTTCAATTTACCATTATCACATGTCCAACACCATTTTATGAAAAATCAAAACCCATTTACTGCGTAAATCAGTCACTGGTCCAATTCTAAAGGTAATTTGTCCGATTTGAATTCAATCCAATTAATTACCACAATCGACAACGAATTAACTTTCCCGATGATTTCATACAAAATCCAATGTTCAAAATCAAAATTCCAAGACATTAATGGGGCTATACAGCGGCAAAGTGAAGGTTAATGGGGATTTTTGTGTCCAATTCAAAATCCCAATCCAATTAGTTTCAAATTAACATCATCATTAATGATTCTAATTCACCAATGAAACCAAAATCAAAAAATTCAACGGAATTCCAAATATTAATACATTCGGCCAACTCATTAAAATTTGGGGAAAATTATTCCAAATGAATTTTCAACAAATTGATCAACCAAGATGCAATTAAATTTATGTTATAGCATACTACAAACCAATCAACTTCATTTCAAATATGCTAAAACAAAGTTACCAAAATTTTAAGCCCTACAATTAATGCTTGAACTATGAGCTCTGATGCCATAGTGTAGTTTGTTTCTAGGTCCCAAGATCAAAAAAGACTGAAAACAATGTGTGAACACATCAAACGGACGGTAGTAGCGGAAGGAATACTCACATCGACTCGCGTTTTTGAGACGATTTGAACGAAGAATGAAGCCACAAAAAGGGCACTGCCATTTGTTGGTTTATTCTAAGGTCCCAAGATCAAACAAGACATGAAAACATGCGTGAACACATCAACGGAGGTAGCGGAATACTCACATTGATCGGTTGAGTCGATTTGGAGACGAATGAAGTCCAAAAACGCACTGCCCTTCACGCCAAACTGCAACAGTCCACTGTCCCTGCAAAACAGAAAATTGAGTGAAGAAACGGAGCTCCTAGCTTCGTCGGATGGATCCCGTCTCATGGGGGAACCTCCCTACCACCTTCGCAAGACTCGTAGTGTGCTAGCACTTGCGGTTTTCACCATGAAAACCCAACCCTTGCTTCCCTAAATTCACGCCGAACTGGTTCAAAAACAGTGAGAAACCTTCTGTTTTTGGGCGTGAGGAGAGGAGAGAGTTTGAGAGAGATTAAAGTTGTGTTAAGTTGAAAATGATTTACCAAAAATCAATTTATATTTATGCCATAATATTTATTAAATAATAATAAATTTATGACACAAATCATGCAATGGTTTAGAGTGTCAAACACTCAAACTCCATGCAAGACCATTGAGTGTATTGTACACATCACCATGCAATGCATTAGAATAAAATAATGCATAAAATGACATGTGTCATGTGGGCCCCACACGTTTCCAAATGAAAGTGGGCCCACGTGCACTCACGCGTTCGGGTTCGATATTTCCGAAATACCGAGCTTACGTCGCGACGTTAATTCAATCGAATAATTGCGGCTAGCGAAATTATTATTTACGTCGCTAACGAATTAATTCTAAATTAACTCGTTTGCCCGAATTAAAATCTAATTTTAATTCCGCGTCGAAATCTAATTTCGTTTAATATATCGAATATATTAATTTACCGATTAATTCCAAATTAATCGTTATCTCTCTCTAGACGATATTTTATCCTAGATAAAATATCTCCGTAATTAATCCTAGATTAATTTTCTCTCTCTTCTATTATAATCCCAGATTATTCAAGAGTGCGAGTTGTGCGTCATCGGTGGATTATCGGGAAGCGACCCATGAGATCCCCGGATAATCTGGCAGTAAATACGGTCGTCGGAGTATCCGAATCACGTACGTACCAAGTACTACGTTCTACCGATTTACGAGACAAGGTCGACTCCTAGCAAAGCACCAAGTCTTCCCAATTCTCCGGACATATTCATCAAAGAATATCAAAGATCTGTATCAAGCGTAGTATACTAATGTATTGTGCATATCGGCCCAGTATCGGATAATCACGTGCTAGGGCTGGGGCTGGATAAGTGTCTGCCCCGTCCGAAACACATATCGGATGTCTGGTAACTAGTCTCTATAATCGGATATTCATGACCTGGTCATAATATCACGATTGGATGCGCATCACTTAAGAGCACTAATACCGTATCCTGCGTGACATCATCTCCATTATGACTGGAGTGACACTTCCGTCTTGACATCACATCCAATACACTACGATTCCTGATAAACCCAGAAGAGGTGAACACAGAACCAGTTAAGATCCCCCCCCACCACCAAACCAAAGTTTACCGATTGTCGTAAGCGATTTAGCGATGTAAGTCTCAGGTTAAGACTATACACACCTACCTTGATTTCGGCCTCCCATAGACACCTAGTCATAATACCAATGGGATTCCGAAGGGTCTATCCAGAGCGAAGCTGTTTCCCGTACCATCGGTGAAACACGACCTCCTATCGCACTTGCACAAGTATCCAATACTTATATATATGAGAACTATGCCGTTGTGCCCTCACAACGCGCACAAGTGCAATACTAGCCTATTCCGCATTATCGATGTCCAGTCTCGATAATACTACGGCTAGGGATATTTAATGATTAATCCTTCGTGGACTGATACTGTCTCATATCATCTCAATCCAGGAACTAATCATAGGGACCTCTCTTCATTTATATATCTATGGTGATCTAATCACAAATGAAGAGAGTGCAATTTCCTTGTTACATAGTTAATTTGCTACAACAACACAATGATCTGTGCAAATAGTGACGCTATGGGTCATATTATCCAACAATCTCCCACTTGGCACATAGCCAGTCACTCGAGTGTCCTACACCCGAACTATGTAAGGTTCGCTCAAATTGCTGAGGAAAGGTTTTCGTCAGCGGATTTTTTGTTTGACGCGATTTATACGATCATCACATCGCCACGATGTATGATCCGAACGAATCAGATGATATAGAAGTATATATCTGGATCGTCGATGAGACCTTTAATTCCTTAGCCTGTGCTGACGCCTAGCTCAGCTGCTAACAGAACTATATCTAATCTAATTAGATTTATTTCGATCCAAATGGCTTCTATTGCTGCCTCAGCTGCAGCAATAATCCGCATTTGTTGTTTATTCGGCAACAGTTATCTTGCTCGGAAGATTTCCAGCTCACTGTCCCGTTATTCAAACTTTATAGTACCATAGTATTTAATGTTTGGAAACTTGCAGCAGTGATCCCAGTCACTTCAAGTTCTCCTTCTCCATAGAGTAAAGATAGCATCTTTAGTTCTCAGAGATACTAACAGATGTTCTTAACTTCAATCCAGTGACTGTCACTTGGATTGACCTGATTGTGACTCCATATGCTCGAAGCGTATGAGACACCAATACAAGTACATTTTAAATGTACAATTTCCCAGAGAGTGTTAACAACTCCAAATCTATCCCAGTAGATCTTTATTCCTCTAATAAAGGTTGTTATCTCCCAGAATTCTACGGAGAATTTCTATTGAAAGCCAAGCTTTCAACAATTGCTTTATGGGAATTTCACTGTCAGTGCGCTCTCCCACTAACCTCCTTATATACACAAGAATTATTTCGTTTTGAGTCAAATCATAAACCATTATGATTATTTCAAAAACGACAGTTCCAAGAACCTTATGCTTGCATCAATCCAAAATGGATCGAATAACCCGCAAACCTTGTTTGTCGGTTATACAAAATCGTCAGGATGTTGTAAACATCCTCCAAAAGGTTTCCTTTTCAGGAAAGCGATTTTGATTTGTAACTGACATATTTCATAAATGAAATATACAGTTATCAACAAGCATCTTCAAAATGGATTTACCATGGCAACAGGTAAAAGGTTGAACCGTTATTAACACAATGTTGATAACGATACCTTTCCGTCAAAACTTAGGTTTGCACGTTGGTATGTTGCCTTCCATGTATGTCTTCCTTGAAGACGTTTAATGTACCATAGGCACAACGCCTTGTGGTACAACAACTAGTATCCAAACATAGTTGTTATACATGGAATCCATTTCGGACTCATGGCACTTTGCCATAACAGGGAGTCGATACCTCGTATCACTTCCTCAAACGTAGTCGGATGGTACACCTCCATAAGATTGACATCTTTATGAGGTAGATCAGAACCCATACCCTAGGTTGTTTTCTGACTCTATCCGATCTACTAGTTTCTTGTGTATTTGAAGATTAATGGTATAGTTTCATCATAGATGAACTGTTTGTGTTCCATTACGGACTTCGTGCCTGAACAGTATTACTCCGATTTTCATCGAGTATCACTATCCTCCCACTGACCACTGCATATCGGTATTCCTCTCAGGAAAACCGCATGGTGAGCAACAATTACATTGTTCTCATGTGGGATTTATAAGTACTATACTTAAGGTTTCCCTTAGGATAACTTATATTGGCACTTATCCAATTTGGGTCCTTAGTTTGGTATCATCCAAACGCTATGCCTGGCATACCCAAATTATCAGGAATGAGAAACCTCGTTTCTTCCCTGTTCATATCCTATATGATATCTGTCAAACAGATTTATATGGAACCTTATTCTAAATAAGTTTTGCACTGTTAATACATATCCTGTTGAAGGAAATAGTAGCTCAGAGCGACTCGTGGATAAAACCTTATCTCATGTCCTCATCTGAAAGAATACCGTACTCTTTCATGTACGTATGAAACTTACTGCTTAAGTATTTTCCATTACGGTTTTACGTGGCGGAATAATACTATAGCCGATCTGTTTGTCTACTTCGTGTCGAAACTCTAAAGTTTCCGATCTGTGTTCTTCAAAAGAAACACATAACCACAACGTGATGTCACATCCGTTAAGGTCACGAAATATTCATGTTCACATCTAGCCTAGCTAGATATGGGCCCACTTACTTCACCATGAATAGGGCTAACAGATCGGTGGCCTTTTACTATTACCAAGTAAATAGTATTTTAGGTATTTTACCTAATAAACTAGATTCGTAGACCTTATTTGAATAGTCAAATCAGTCCTAGTACCCACTCTAAAAAGTGTGGATATACGAGTCTTGTTTAATTGTGTCCTAGACAACAATGCCACAAATAAGTCTCTATTGATCAAATCAATTTGAGCTATTTATTTGTCATTTTATATGTTTGAGATTTTATTATATTCAAAATATAAATTCTGTTATTTACATCCAATGTATTTATCTCAGTATCATCTTTATATAATGAAACACTTTAGTGTTCTAGAATATAAAGGTTTTATCCGCAAGGATTAAACACTGATATAGAGATAATGTCTCTAGTCAAACTAGTTACATTATAACATTTCCTAATTTAAGTACATACCCAAAAGGTAGTTCCTAAACTTAGGTATTTACGGTCGAAACAGCGACTTTCGTCCCGTTTCCAATTCGCAGAGAAATCTCGGCTTGAAGCCAGTATCCAGCTCACAGCGGATTCTGAACGTCAATACATATATGTATTATGTACCACACTAAGTATTTAAAATCCATTTTAATACTAGTAGTGAACATAACTTTGACAAATATTTTTAAAGTTAGAGCCTCGCCCTTTCTTTAATTCCTTCGTGTCTTCCATATCCAAATGGTAGTCACTTTGGGATATGTCAATTATCCTTTTCAATATTTCACAAACCTTTGGCCAAGCCTTGGGTTTCGGAATATCGAAACGATGTGCACCTTGTGCTACATGCCCAATTGCAAACTTTGACTTTTCTCACTACTAGAATAGTCAATTAATTCTCCAAGAATTATTAATTGCAATTTTAATACTTTTAAATCTAAAGATAGATTTATTGTAAGTATATTAATTAAGCACTAAAGTCATCATCACATAAATCTTCCAAAGACTTTATGCTCTACTATTTGCTTAATTATGGGCTTAGTCATAATAAGTTATTTTATCAAATAAATTAACCTATTATTAATTCCCAATTGAAAATTAAATCATTTAAAACATTTAATCCAAGGATTATATATTTAAATATTCAACTTTCAATTCTTTCTTGATTTTAATAGTCCAACTATTTAATCAATTTAATAAGGTACTATTTATTATAATGATTACAATAATCCAATTATTTAATCAACTATAATTTTAATATGATTACTATAATCCAATTATAAAATCAACTATCTTTTAATTCATATGATTACTATAATCCATATAAAATCAACTATAATTTAATCAATTAATGATTACTAATCCAATTATAAAATCAACTATAAATGAATGAGTTTGTATATAGTCCAACTATATATATTTTAAAACAACATAAAATATTAGTCCAACTAATACTTTTGATTAATATGACGAGTAAAATATAAATGAGCGTGTTTAGCGAGTATTGAACGAATGTTGCAAATTCAATACTTGCCTCCCACTATTTTTCGTCGAGCCTCTAACCCTCTGTGGAGTACTCGGGAAACCGTGTTTCCTAGTGGGCTAGGATCCTATTAAATAACACACAACCTTGACTTTGGCCAATAAAAGCTGTATGCTATTTAACTAGGTAGATCTCACAGATCAATTGGATCTCATCCAATTCCTAGATCCGGTTAGGTGGACATCCAAGTCCGAAACATATGTATAATGTCAATGTATCCATTACATTTTCCTAACCTATCCTCCGAATCATCTAGGCCTTGGCTTTGGCAAAAAACAAACCTAATGATTCCAGTTAAGCGGGACCCATTGACGAGGAAAGTTTCGTAATCAATGTCATTGGACAAAAGTGATCTTGACTTTGGCCAATAAAAATCACGATTTGGACAAGACACCGATATGCAACAAAACTCTCATGATTCAAGTACATCCTTGATTGACAAAGGTCTTGACTTTGGTCAAAACAACCAATGCCAACTTCGGATCTTGAACAAGAATCATTCAATGGAAGGATATTTGCTTAATATAAATTGAGGGATTTTCGCGTGCAAATTGGCTACCAATTTAATTATCTTTGTTAAGGTCTCATCATCATACACCCTTAAACATGCATTCTAAATACATAATAAAGCGAGTATGAAATAAAATAATAATGATATGCGGATGGATACTTTACACATTGATCCTAGATCAAATCTCTCCCTTTCTCACTCAAGCTAGCACTTGTACTACTTCTACCCGTTACACTACACTTCTAAAGAAACCTCATATACATAGAGGGGAATAGGTGAGAAGAGAATACAAAGAGAAAGAAGGTGATAAGGCTGGACACGCAGGTCCAATTTAATAAATCGAATTTATTACAACAATTTCTAAAATTGCCCACCCATCTAATATCCATCCGATATACATTATTCATTCAACACAACCACGTATTCACACACATAAGCATGCTATCAATCAATCTAATCAAATTAATTAATCTGATAATTAAGTGATCATCCAATGTTCAAACAACGATTTGATTTTGTTCGAGTCAAACTCGTTTTTGCGAATAAGTACTCAAAGTACGAATTCATGAATTAAATTAAACTACATCATTAAATCTAATTTAACATGTATTTAATACTAATTCACTATTCAATTCAAAATTAAATATTACACTTTATTTAATAAACCTTTACGATTTAAATTCCAAATCTAATCGTAACGCGTCTCAAAGACCGATTAACGTCCAACGTCAATTTAATTTAAGTCTAATGGGCTTTTTAACTAATTCTTTAGGCATGGGCTTCCGCAACCAAAGCCCAATAGTGGAATACCCAAAATGCCTTAGAAATCAATTCGGCCCATTAGGCCCAATTAAACTTTAAAGGTTCATTAGTCGCAATTGGGCTTTATGGTTAAGGTTTTGGGCCCAATTGGATCCAATCCACTTGGCCTAAACCAAACTTGATAAATCAAGCCCAATAGGCCCAATTACAACTTTAATTCTAATTTCCAAAATTAGGCCCAATTAATTAAATCCAAAATCCAATTTTCACAATTTAATTACCAAAAGTGCATTATATGATTAATCAACTAAATCAACATTTCCAAAACACCAAATTAGTCCAATTAATCATACTTAATTCATTATTACATGTCAAACACACATAATGAAAAATCAAACCCATATTACATGCTTCTAAGTCTCGGCCAAGGAAGGGTATTTGTCCGATTTGAATTCAATCCGATTAATTACACAATCGACAACGTATTAACTTCCCGAATGATTTCATATACATCCAATGTTCATAAAATCAAAATTACCAAGACATTAAAGGGCATTGTAGATTCGGCCAACATAAGGAATTTAGGGGGTTTTTGTTCAATTTAAAATTCAATCCATTCAATCTTAAATTAACATCATCCTACTCCATTACAACTCATCCAATGAATTAACAATGAAAATTCCAAGATTCCAATATCATACATATTCGGCCAACACCATCAAATTGGGGAAAATTATTCCAAATCAATTTCGTCAAATTAGTCCAACCAATATGAATTAAAACATGTTATAAGCATACTCAAACAAGCAATTTATTCAAATCATGCTCAACAAACATTTACCCAAATTTTAAGCCCTACATTTTTCATGCTTGTGCAACATTAGCTCTTGATGCCATTGTTGGTTTATTCTAAGGTCCCAAGATCAAACAAGTCATGAAAACATGCGTGAACACATCAACGGAGGTAGCGGAATACTCACATTGATCGGTTGAGTCGATTTGGAGACGAATGAAGTCCAAAAACGCACTGCCCTTCACGCCAAACTGCAACAGTCCACTGTCCCTGCAAAACAGAAAATTGAGTGAAGAAACGGAGCTCCTAGCTTCGTCGGATGGATCCCGTCTCATGGGGGAACCTCCCTACCACCTTCGCAAGACTCGCAGTGTGCTAGCACTTGCGGTTTTCACCATGAAAACCCAACCCTTGCTTCCCTAAAGTCACGCCTGAACTGGTTCAAAACCAGTGAGCAAACCTTCTGTTTTTGGCGTGAGGAGAGGAGAGAGTTTGAGAGAGATTAAAGTTGTGTTAAGTTGAAAATGATTTACCAAAAAATCAATTTATATTTATGCCATAATATTTATTAAATTGATAATAAATTTATGACACAAATCATGCAATGGTTTAGAGTGTCAAACACTCAAACTCCATGCAAGACCATTTGAGTGTATTGTACACTATCACCATGCAATGCATTAGAATAAAATAATGCATAAAATGACATGTGTCATGTGGGCCCCACACGTTTCCAAATGAAAGTGGGCCCACGTGCACTCACGCGTTCGGGTTCGATATTTCCGAAATACCGAGCTTACGTCGCGACGTTAATTCAATCGAATAATTGCGGCTAGCGAAATTATTATTTACGTCGCTAACGAATTAATTCTAAATTAACTCGTTTGCCCGAATTAAAATCTAATTTTAATTCCGCGTCGAAATCTAATTTCGTTAATATATCGAATATATTAATTTACCGATTATTCCAAATTAATCGTTATCTCTCTCTAGACGATATTTTATCCTAGATAAAATATCTCCGTAATTAATCCTAGATTACTTTTCTCTCTCTTCTATTATAATCCCAGATTATTCAAGAGTGCGAGTTGTGCGTCATCGGTGGATTATCGGGAAGCGACCCATGAGATCCCCGGATAATCTGGCAGTAAATACGGTCGTCGGAGTATCCGAATCACGTACGTACCAAGTACTACGTTCTACCGATTTACGAGACAAGGTCGACTCCTAGCAAAGCACCAAGTCTTCCCAAGTTCTCCGGACATATTCATCAAAGAATATCAAAGATCTGTATCAAGCGTAGTATACTAATGTATTGTGCATATCGGCCCAGTATCGGATAATCACGTGCTAGGGCTGGGGCTGGATAAGTGTCTGCCCCGTCCGAAACACATATCGGATGTCTGGTAACTAGTCTCTATAATCGGATATTCATGACCTGGTCATAATATCACGATTGGATATGCGCATCACTTAAGATCACTAATACCGTATCCTGCGTGACATCATCTCCATTATGACTGGAGTGACACTTCTGTCTTGACATCACATCCAATACACTACGATTCCTGATAAACCCAGAAGAGGTGAACACAGAACCAGTTAAGATCCCCCACCACCAAAACCAAAGTTTACCGATTGTCGTAAGTATTAGCGATGTAAGTCTCAGGTTAAGACTATACACACCTACCTTGATTTCGGCCTCCCATAGACACCTAGTCATAATACCAATGGGATTCCGAAGGGTCTATCCAGAGCGAAGCTGTTTCCCGTACCATCGGTGAAACACGACCTCCTATCGCACTTGCACAAGTATCCAATACTTATATATATGAGAACTATGCCGTTGTGCCCTCACAACGCGCACAAGTGCAATACTAGCCTATTCCGCATTATCGATGTCCAGTCTCGATAATACTACGGCTATGGATATTTAATGATAATCCTTCGTGGACTGATACTGTCTCATATCATCTCAATCCAGGAACTAATCATAGGGACCTCTCTTCATTTATATGTCTATGGTGATCTAATCACAAAATGAAGAGAGTGCAATTCCTTGTTACATAGTTAATTTGCTACAACAACACAATGATCTGTGCAAACAGTGACGCTATGGGTCATATTATCCAACACCATTCACGCCCACTCAGCAGCAGTTCGTTGCCCTCCAAAACAGAATTTGAGCTGAGAAACAGAGCTCCAAGCCTCATCGGACGGATCCCGGCTCATGGGTGAACCCCTACCACCTTCGCAAGTCTGTAAGTGTGCTAGCACTTGATTTTCACCATGAAAAACCACTCTATGCTTCCCTTTATTCACGCCATTTATGGTTCAAAACCAGTGAAGAAAAACAGTTTTGGGCGTGACTAGAAGAAGAGAAAATGAGAGAGAGAAGAAATTGTGTGTTGGTTGGTAAAAAGCATTTTCCAAAAATGCCTTATATATTTTCAATGAAAAAATATATATTAAAATAATTACAATTGATTAATTAAAACCAAAAGTAAATGCTTTTTCCTCCAAACACTATTCTAACAACTCACATCACTATTCATTTCACTTTATTAAAGTGACTTGATGTGTGTGTCTATCAATCAATCAATCACATCAATCAATCACATCACTCAAAGTGACATTTGATTTGACGCTTGATGTGACGAATGATTTGACCCTTGATGTGACTTGCGTCGCCGCACTCGAATTCGAAATACGAATGCGCTCGCAATCACACTCGGGCTCGGGTTCGCTAATTCCAAATTAACGATTTTTCCGTTGCGTCGTAATTAAATGATTACACCTAGCGAATTCAATATTCACGTCGCCAACGAATTAATTCTAAATTAATTCGTTCGCCCGAATTAAAATCTAATTTTAATTCCGCGTCGAAATCTAATTTCGTTTAATATATCGAATATATTAATTTACCGATTAATTCCAAATTAATCGTTATCTCTCTCTAGACGATATTTTATCCTAGATAAAATATCTCCGTAATTAATCCCAGATTAATTTTCTCTCTCTTCTATATAATCCCAGATTATTTAAGAGTGCGAGTTATGCGTCATTGGTGGATTATCGGGAAGTGACCCATGAGATCCCCGGATAAGTTGGCAGTAAATACGGTCGTCGGAGTATCCGAATCACGTACGTACCAAGTACTACGTTCTACCGATTTACGAGACAAGGTCGACTCCTAGCAAAGCACCAAGTCTACCCAATTCTCCGGACATATCCATCTAAGAATATTTAAGATCTGTATCAAGCGTAGTATACCAAGTATTGTGTATATCGGCCCAGTATCGGATAGTCACGTGCTAGGGCTGGGGCTGGATAAGTGTCTGCCCCGTCCGAAGCATATGTCGGATGTCTGGTAACTAGTCTCTATAATCGGATATGCATGACCTAGTCATAATATCCCGATGGTTGCGCAACACTTAAGAGCACTAATACAGTATCCTGCGTGACATCATCTTCACTATGATTGGAGTGATACTTCCGTCTTGACATCACACCCAATACTCTACGATTCTCAATATACCCAGCAGTCGGCGTACACAGAACCTGTTACAGCCTGGACGACCTCAACTAAAGTATATTGATTGTCGTAAGCATTAGCGGTGCAAGTCTCAGGTTAAGACCAAATACACATACCCTGATGTCGGACTCCCATAGACACATAGTCATAATACCAATGGGATTCCGAGAGGTCTATCCAGAGCGAAGCTGTTTCCCATACCATCGGTGAAACACAACCTCCTATCGCACTTGCATAAGTATCATATACTTATATATATGAGAACTATGCCGTTGTACCCTCACAACGCGCACAAGTGCAATACTAGCCTATTCCGCATTATCGATGTCCTGTCTCGATAATACTCCGGCTAGGGATATTTAATGATTAATCCTTCGTGGACTGATACTGTCTCATATCATTCTCAATCCAGGAACTAATCATATGGACCTCTCTTCATTTATATCTCTAAGGTGATCTAATCACAAATGATAAGAGTGCAATCTCCTTTGTCACATAGTTAATTTGTACAACAACACCATGATCTGTACAAATAGTGACGCTATGGGTCATATTATCCAACACACCGATATAGTCAATGCATACAAATTGATTCTTCACGAATATCTCGTAATTAGAGTCGCGTCATAATGTCTGTTATACCCTTCTAATTATTTTTACCTTAAGTATCATTGATTCTCTAATGAACGATTTATTCATAACTGTTATGAATATTAATCTTTATATTCATAATAGAAAGACTTGAGCGCTCAAATCGTTCAAGTACCGAATCAACCCTTAAGAGAGATACTCATCTACTTCTCGTAAGAATGAGTGAATTCCATCTCTATGTAAAATGTTCCCAGCTACATAACAGACTATGCCCCCAAAGTACGTAGTTATTGGTTGGGATTGTTACACCAAACTCACCTTTGTAAATCAAAGGACACAACCCGCCATGCAGGAGTTCGTAGTACACTCAGGATTAAGATCAATCCATATATGACCATCAAGTAGATCGAAATGACTTTATTTATTTAACGGATATTATAAGAATGTCATTTCTATCTAGGCCCAGTCCTATATGATCAAATCATATAAGGTGCCTCCATTCTCATGTCTCTACATGGACGATCCGGATTAAGATCGTCATCCAAATATAGAATGGACGCAGCTATAGATAAACAACAAACAAAGTACCCAGTTTGTTTGTTATCTATGGACTATTTAAGATTACTAACTCAGTCTTAAATCCTCTGGTGCATGACGTTCATACACAAAGTTTGAAGGTACATAAGTAATCTACGGTATTTATGAAGATATATAATATGCGATATTGAACAAACAATTCGATAAATGAATAATGCATCCTTTTATTTCTAAACTCATGAAACCGTTTACATCACATGTAGCTTTAGGGCATACATCCTAACATGCGGTGTTATCATTTGTCCATAAACCAGCCATATAGGCGATAATCATCTGTCACCTAAAGACCAGTCATATAGGCGGTGTCATATTATGTCAAATAAATAAAACCAGCCATTAAGGCGATATAACCTTTTATAATAAAATTATAATTTCCATATTATAATTAAGGGAGATTAATCTAAATTAAAATAATAAAAGCTTCACCCTTCCCCCAGCGGAAATCTAACTACTAAACCTAAAAGAAAATAGAATAAAAAGAAACTACTACTATTACTGAAAATAAAAATGCATAAATTAAATACTGAAAATAAACAAACAAGATGCGATCCTTAAATTCTTTACAAAAACCTATGGAAAGCATGAGAGTTACAAATGAAATGGCTTGGCATTTATAGGAAAATCTAAAGGCTTCCACCAATTTCTACACCGATTGCTCCACCAATCGCTCCACCAGACATGGCACCAAAATACGAAACTTGCGCAAAAACGTTATGGCCAAAATATGAAACTTGCGCAAACTGGAATTTATGACTGCACTTCGTGACGCGTACATTAAATTTTCGTTTTTGACATTTTTTCCTCTGAATTTCATCGTTTTAGACCCGAGTTGATTCCATTAAGTCCCAATATTATTTTTATCTGCAAAATAAACAAAAACACATCAAAACATTCATAAAACTCGAGAAATTATAAAAAATATTAGGTTAAATGAGTGGCGAATAATGATATAATTACCACTCATCACACCCTTAAACCTAACATTTTGCTAGTCCTTGAGCAAAAACAACAAAATAAATTAACTTAAACATCTTTAAAATAAAATTAAGCTAAGTCACTTTCGTAGGGATCACGATTGCATTTAGCATATGCAACAATCCTTTAAACCCTTAGGTGTCCCTAGTGGACGAGTTGTAGTCTCGTGAGGGTTTACAGTAATGATACCCACAAATATTTTATAGAAGTAAAAAAAGGTAGTGAAACTAATGCACACAAAAGCAAAAAGACAATAGGAAAGAGAATAAAGAAGTTAGTGACTAATCAGGTGAAACTTCTATTTCAAGTTACTAGTTGTTTTCTTTCTTTCTTAATTACCAAATAAGTAAATTCTCCGATTATATTTATCATTCTCCATATACACAGCCAACAAAATATTAATCAACTAATTTTTGCCCACAATAGTCACAAGTGCATCTTTGAAGAGAGTAATATTTTTATCCTAAAGTTTTATTAGATTTCACACCTTTTTTGTAGTAATGAAATAATTTTTTTTCGGATTTTTTTATTTTTTATTTATATACAATATCTTCCATCTATGTAGCGAGCGTTAGGTCGGTGGCTCCCAAACCAGTTGGCTTTAGGGCACCAGGTGTTAAGACACTCCTACGGACTTAATTAGTCAGACTTCAGATATATATAAGGTCAGATATTTTCTCCTCTATTTGCTCTGCTTCTTACTCCACCTTTTATTCACATATGCATTTTAGGATTTTTGCATTCAATTCTTCATCTGTCATCTGTGAAATACATGCTCCATAAGTGTCAATCAGAGGATGTAAAGAGATGTCAAATGTTAGGTCTTCATCCTCTGATATGACTGGCTCAAGTAGATCTTCTTCAAACATTTGTGCAATGGACGCTCCAAGATCTTCATTTTGAGGATACAGAATTCCATCCTCAACTGTTGATGCAGTTGGTACAAACAACTCAGCTTCTTAATCCTCGTCAGAATCTGAATAATAAAAATCAAACAGAGACTTTGCTGGTTTGGGCTCCTAAATTGATACCTCTGGTACTTGATATTGTTCAGCCACTTCTTCAGTCAAGGTGTCAATGTGAAATGCTTGGTACTCAAAGGCTTTGTTAGTTTCATCTGCTTCTTGAGGTATGTAGCTCTGGTTTTCTGTTAATTGTCTTGTTTGATCTGTCAGTCTCTGAATGAATTCTGATTGTCTTTGAATACTTTCGAATTGCTTCTGGCATGTTTCAAGCATTGTATCCAACTCTTCATCTCGTTTCTTGTTTCATTCTTTGAGCATGTTAACCAATTGTTCTTCCTCTGATGGTTCTGGTTCTTGATGAAGATCACTGGTGGATGGTGGATAAGATGGAGAATAAGGTTCAGTGAAATAGGATGGTTCATCATACCATGAAGGATTCTGATAACTCTGCCACTCTGAAAGGTATATACATTGATCACTGAGGTGGTTACCATCATATATTACACATCTCCCCAATGCATTATGTTGAGCAAATATAGTACTGCTTGGTTCTGGCATCCAGTGATAGTTGTTGGGTTGGACAACAGGCCTCAGAAAATCGGACTGCTGCTCCCAGATGTGGGGTGTATCTTCTTCTAGTAAAGCTCGATATCTTTCTATCTCCCAATAGTGTTCCATTTTTCAACCACCTAAAAACAAAAGAAAGAAATAAAAATTACAGATAAAATAAATAAAATTAGATACAAGTAAATTAGATAACTTCAAAATTAATAACTTAAGAAAAATAAGTCCCCGGCAACGGTGCCAAAAACTTGATCGGCGTAATCACACGCGTATAACGCAAGCGCACGTATCGTTCAAGTAGTATAAAAATATCGATCCCAGGATGACTTAATTCCTACTATTATTATTAATTATTGAACGATATTTATTTACAGGTATCTAATTAAAGGGATAAGAGATGATTGCTTTTTTGTTGGTTGAATGTGGATTTGCTTAAATAAAATAAATAAAGAAAATACAAAGAAAAATAAATAAAAGACACAAAGATCTAGGGTTGTGATTCTATAAAATATTATCCTAAAGATGAATTGATTCTCTTATATATATATGTAATAAGTCAGTTTGCTAACCTGGAACATGAAGATATACAAAAGCCTCTGTCGATGGTCAGATGTAAATACCCAAATAACCCAATTAATCATATGTATATGTTAACCAAGTTACCTGAATTCATTAAGTTCAAGTTCCAAAGGTAGCTACCCCCGCCCGACAGGTATATGTCTATCCTGTAAGGAAATCTATTAAAGGTTATCTATCCTCAAGGAAGATCATGGGCTATTGAATCTAAGGCTGAAACATAAATCCCTTTGTCAAGTTCATTTTAAGTTTACCAAATCAATCTTATTAATGGCCAATTAACAAGAAGCATTAAGCTTAAGACTCAATAAACAAACTAAAGAATTATCATAAAAATAAATTCAATTATTAAGTGTGTGGATATTATGTTTCACCACTTCCCTAGAATAAAAATAAAATGCAAGGGGGGTTGAGGGATCCACCTTTACTAATTCTAATTTAGAAATATCCCTTATTATAATATAGAAATTATCAGAGATATTACCAACCAGCCATTTAGGCGGTATCCTCATTAAGTCGGATTTTCAATTAAATACGACCGACCATAAAGGCGGTGTTATTATTTGTCCATAAACCAGCCATATAGGCGGTAATCATCACTCACCTAAAGACCAGCCATATAGGCTGTGTCACATTATGTCAAATAAATAAAACCAGCCATTAAGGCGGTATAACCTTTTATGTTAAAATTATAATTTCCATATTATAATTAAGGGAGATTAATCTAAATTAAAATAATAAAAGCTTCACTCTTCCCCCAGCGGAAATCTAACTACTAAACATAAAATAAAAGAGAAGAAAAACTAACTACTACTATTACTGAAAATAAAAATACATAAATTAAATACTGAAAATAAACAAACAAGATGCAATCCTTAAATTCTTTACAAAAATCTAAGGAAATCATGAGAGTTACAAATGAAATGGCTTGGTATTTATAGGAAAATCTAAAGGCTTCCACCAATTTCTACACCGATTGCTCCACCGATCACTCCAACAGACATGGCACCAAAATACGAAACTTGCGCAAAAACGTTATGGCCAAAATATGAAACTTGCGCAAAACTGTAATTTATGACTGCACTTCGTGACGCGTACATTAAATTTTCGTTTTTGACATTTTTCCTCTGAATTTCATCGTTTTAGACCCGAGTTGATTCCATTAAGTCCCAATATTATTTTCACCTGCAAAATAAACAAAAACACATCAAAACATTCATAAAACTCGAGAAATTATAAAAATATTAGGTTAAATGAGTGGGGGATAATGATATAATTACCACTCATCACACCCCTAACCCTAACATTTTGCTAGTCCTCGAGCAAAACAACAAAATAAAATAACTTAAACATCTTTAAAATAAAATTAAGCTAAGTCACTTTCGTAAGGATCACGATTGCATTTAGCATATGCAACAAGCCTTTAAACCCTTAGGTGTCCCTAGTGGACGAGTTGTAGTCTCGTAAGGGTTTACAGTAATGATACCCAAAAATATTTCACCAAAGTAAAAAAAAAAAAGTAGTGAAACTAATGCACACAAAAGCAAAAAGACAAGAGGAAAGAGAATAAAGAAGTTAGTGACTAATCAGGTGAAACTTCTACTTCAAGTTACTAGTTGTTTTCTTTCTTTCTAATTACCAAATAAGTAAATTCTCCGATTATATTTATCATTCTCCATATACACAGTCAACAAAATATTAATCAACTCATTTTTGCCCACAATAGTCACAAGTGCAGTTGAGAAGAGAGTAACATTTTTGTCATAAAATTTTATTAGAATTCACACCTTTTGTAGTAATGAAATAATTTTTTTTCGGATTTTTTTTATTTTTTTTTATTTATATACATATCTTCCATCTATGTAGCGAGCGTTAGGTCGGTGGCTCCCAAACCAGTTGGCTTTAGGGCACCAGGTGTTAAGACACCCCTACGGACTTAATTAGTCAGATTTCATATATATATATATATTATATATATATATTTACAACATCTTCAATCCATGTAGCGAGCTTTGGGCTAGTGACTCCCAAATCAGTTGGTTTTAGGGCACTATGTGTTAAAACACCCATACAGACTTAATAACTCGGATCTCAGTCATTTTTTTCACTTTTTTTCCTTTTCTTTTTATTTTTATTTTTTTAACTCCATTTCCATTTGTAAATGCTTCCTCCAATTAAACTAGAGCACTGAATATTACAAACTTTTAGATTACATCTCATGTCCGTATGTTACCATGCATGTTGATAATACCTGCCAACTAAGCATTTGAAGATTCATTTTAGTTAGTTTTATGGAGAATTCACAAATTAAATAATTCAAAAGGAGATAAACAAAAATTAACTTGTTTCGAAAATGGGTTTGAGATACGTATCAAGAGTGGAAACTCATTTCACAGCTATCTCTTACCAATTTCACATTTTTAATAAAAACACAAAAACGCAAAAGATTTTAGTAATTTTTGAAATTTTTGAGTTTTTTTGTATTTTTCGAAAAAAAATTTGGAATAAATAACATAAAATAAACAAGATACTGATCAACTATTCCCTCTAGTAGAATAAGATTTTAGAAGATCGTACCTTGTTAACTGGAATTCTACGAAAAATTACCGATTAAGATCTATGTCCAATTTACACTTCTTACCACGATCGCTATCTGACAAGTTCAACTTGGAAAGAATGGGGTCGATTTTTTGTTCAAAGGCTAGGATTTGGTCAATTAATTCATCGGCCTTTGTTTTAGTCAGGAAAATATCTTGTACTGATTTTGTGACGAACTTATGTCTTTTTGCTTCTGCAAGAAATACAAACAGAAAATCAAAAAAAAAAGTTCAATGTTGAGTAATCCAATGGGCTTCCGATGAATGTTCAAGTGCGCCTATGATGCCACTGTGAATATTTCTTCAAATGTTCTGAGCCCACCTGGTAAAGCAATAAACGCATCAGCAGTATTGACCATTTAAAAGAGTTGTTCAGACATCCCCGAGATAATACATTCACTCCATTTGGTTTTCCGATTATGTGTTCGTCCGCCAAAGTTTTTGGAATGATTCCTAAAACATTACCAAAACCCTCCTGAACGGCTTTTGAAATGTTTCCCATCAATCCAAGATTGCCACCGCCATATACTAGGTGCATATTTCGTTCTGCTATGACTCCCTCAATTCCTTTGCAGCCTCAATGAACTCTGGTTTATTACCAGAGTTGGATCCACAGAAAACACAAATTTGCTTGACTCACTGTTATGAAGTTGCTTCCATTTTCTCTCTCTTATTTGGATGTTTATCTGAATGTGTCGAAGAGAGAAATGTACAGCTGAATTTATAGAACCTGAAAATGGGTGAGTAGTAGTAGCACTAGTACCTGCCAAATGACAATTATTAGATGAACGTTAAAATAAATCGTGAAAAGTCAAAAAGTTTATATCTTATCGGCGAAAATAAAGGAAAATAACAAAAGAAAAGAAAATCAAAGCAATTATTAAGGCAACAGAATTGTGTACGTATTACGCCACTTGTTTGGTATATAAATCCATTAGGATGCGTCTCAAGAATTCATTCCTTACTCAGCCATCACTAATGACTTAAATCTCATATTTGTGATTGTCAAACATCATTCCTCCTTAAATGATCCGTTTGTGCCTTTCCCTACAAAAATAACACACAAAATTAAAAACTCTACAACATGTATACACAAAATAGGAAAACAGAAATTACAACAAAGTGCATGGGTTGCCTCCATGCTAGCGATAAATTTTTTGTCTTCAGCCAGACGTGACTGAAATCCATCTGTCAATGAGGTTTCAGCATCGTTTTGGATGTCCGATTAAAGACAATCCCATGGGCGTTGCTTTTGAAGGGTCTCTTCCAAAGATAAAGTGGCAAAAAGAATTTTTTCTCTTTTAGTGCCTGTGCCACCTTTTTAATCTTTGTCGCTCCAGTGGTTCCTGAAAAGAAAGAAAGAAAGTTAGGAGGTCTCGTATGGTGCTTGACTTAGATGTGCATGCATTGAACTGGTGTACGTGCATTGATAACCATCTCCAATGTGCGTCAACACTTTGTATCGAAATTGGGATGGAAAGATGAAGACAATATGCAATATCGTGCATACATGGTAATCCATATATTATTTTAAACGAGCAGTTGCACATGTCGGCTAGTTGGTGACATGTTTCATCAACACATTTCAGCGGATCATAAATAAACTCCATCGCCTCTAACGAAATCTGACACATTATTTAATTAAAAATCTCCACACGCAAATGTGTATGTCGTGGAATGTTCAAAGATTTCTCGAATGACTTTTGAATTTCCCCAAACTGATTTCTCAACATCTTGTGTATTTTTTCAAAAGATAATTGTAGGGATGACATGGTATTTCCCAAATATAATTTCAGTCTCGAATGTGCAGACTCTGCTCTGTAATTTAAAAAATATTATATTTTTCATTAGTGAAAATTACAATAATGATCAATAATTTAAATAGTAAAAAAAATGGTACCTCTGACTTGAATTGCTTCCCAGGTGCATACATGTATCAATCCATGCTGAAACAAATCGGTCTCTGTAAGGGTGTAACCATGTCTCCCAAAGGTAATTTAGAGCACCATTGAATTGTCTAAACTTCTCGCACATCACCTCTCATTTCTGTTGGTAAGTCCATTGTGTTGATGAATTAATAAGGGAGTGCCATGATGAATAAAAGTGTTTCCATTGTATACCAAGCATAGGACTACATTTCTTCATTACGCACTGATTTATGTGCCAAATACAAAGAATGTGATGAGCCATGGGAAAACATGTTTCAATGGCTTTAATAAGCCCCAAATCCCGATCTGAAACAAAAACTGATGGCAATGATGCTCCTTTTTCAACCATCCATTTCTTCAAGATTGATAATGCCCATGTTAGTTGCCCAGCCGTCTCATTACTAAGATATGCGAACATAAGCGAGTAAGTTCGCATTGTGGATGTGATACCAACAACCTCCAATAGTGGTATTTGATACTCGTTGGTCTTGTATGTTGCATCAATGATTAACACAGAAGGAAAGTTAACAAACAGCTCTAAGCTTTTTGGATGAACCCAAAGAATATCTGTAATTTCATTGGTGTCTGGATTTGTAAGGTAATCATGAAGATAATTTTTCTTAATCAATTGATCCAAAACATATTGAATAGCAGTTAGACCACCTCGTTTTGCTTCTTTATTTCTGGAAATAGCATTGTAAATGCTTCTGATGTCCGTACTATTTGACAGGTCTCTTTCTTTTAAAACACTAAGAATTTCACGAGGTGTGGTGTTGTTGGCCATATCAAGCAAAAATTGTTTCTCTAACGGTTTTAGCCTAGACGGATATTCATGGCCATCAAGATATTCTGCTACTTGATGGTTATGGAAACCACATGTAACCTTTAATCCCCACATAATACCGTTTGGAGGTTTTGGTATACCTCGCAGCTCAAATGGGCATTCACATTTTTTTGTCCCACTATTTTTTACTATGGATTGACCTTCAACAAGATATCGCGGTGGTTTGTACTTTCCTCCTCTTTCACACATAAGATGACACTTTGGCAGCTTGCCGCCTTTCAAATTAGCAGAATTTTTAATCACTATCACAATATTATTTTCTAGACCAACTATTTTCGCCCAATTTATCATATCTTCTCTACTTTCAAAGATCTATATAAAAAAATAATGAAGATATATAAATAAAAAATATACGTAATTTCTACACTTTAAAAATAAATAACGAATGTACATAATACAAACATAAAAATAACCTGGTCTGTAGTAAATTCAGTTGTATAATCAAGACTATTGCTATAGATGCTTTCCCCACTTCGAACTTCATTCTCGTCTGACCAACTATCTGAAAATGAGCCCAAGTTACAGTTATCCATAATGTTTCCCGAAGATGATAACTCTATTATAAGAAGAGAGAATGATATGTTGAAGGAGAAAAAGAGAATGAGATGAGAGAGGCTCAAATGATATTACCTTCAAACTTACAAACTACCTCTTTATATAAGAAATAAACATAAATAAAACAAATAACTTTAAAAAAAGTAAAAGTAGATATGGATACTGATTTACGAAATTAAATAAGACAAACAACTTTTAATAAAGAAAATATAAAATCAGAATCAGAATCAGAATCAACACATCTTTTAATAAAATATATTTTTTAAAACAAAAAGTAAAAGTAGATATGGATATTGATTTACGAAATTAAATAAGACAAACGACTTTTAATAAAGAAAATATAAAATCAGAATCAGAATCAGAATCAAAATCAACACATCTTTTAATAAAATAGATTTTTTAAAACAAAAAGTAAAAGTAGATATGAATACTGATTTACGAAATTAAATAAGACAAACAACTTTTAATAAAGAAAATATAAAATCAGAATAAGAATCAACACATATTTTAATAAAATATTTTTTTAAAACAAAAAGTAAAAGTAAATATGGATACTGATTTACGATATTAAATAAGACAAACAACTTTTAATAAAGAAAATATAAAATCAGAATCAACACAACTTTTAATAAAATATATTTTTTAAAACAAAAAGTAAAAGTAGATATGGATATTGATTTACGAAATTAAATAAGACAAACGACTTTTAATAAAGAAAATATAAAATCAGAAACAGAATCAGAATCAAAATCAACACATCTTTTAATAAAATAGATTTTTTAAAACAAAAAGTAAAAGTAGATATGAATACTGATTTACGAAATTAAATAAGACAAACAACTTTTAATAAAGAAAATATAAAATCAGAATAAGAATCAACACATATTTTAATAAAATATTTTTTTAAAACAAAAAGTAAAAGTAAATATGGATACTGATTTACGATATTAAATAAGACAAACAACTTTTAATAAAGAAAATATAAAATCAGAATCAACACAACTTTTAATAAAATATATATATTTTTTTAAAAAAGTAAAAATAAATATGGATATTAATTTCGAAATTAAATTAGACAAAAAACTTTTAATAAATAAAATATAAAATTAGAATCGGAATCAAAATCAACACAATTTTTAATAAAAAAATATATTTTTTAAAAAAAAATTATAAATCCTTTTAAAAAAAAAAAAAAACTAATCCCTTGGATGACGTCCAAGGGATGCTTTTGGGGAATTTTCCTCTGCCTTTTATTTTATTTTTTGATCAATAATTATTGGCAAAGTCAAATTTGATAATGAAAGGGATAATTTAGTAAATTTGCAATGATATAAAGAGGGAGGGGAGTGTGTCAGTGTGTCGGGGTGGATGATCAATTTTCAATGACAATTAATCAGGCTCAAAGAAATCATAAACATAGTGTATTTACCTCTTCTATATCCCTGCTCATCGAAACCTCAAATTCTTGGCTCAAAAATACAATTTTCATATTATAATTATTTTTTTTTCTCCCTCACCTGCTCGTTTTCTTCTTGGAAAATTGGTTCTAATTTTCCTTCTTTTCTTCGATCATTTCTTACATCATCTTCCCTATTCAACTCTTCTTCTGGATCATCTCCTGCTCTCACTGGATCTCTCTCGGTCTATCTTCATTCTTCTCGATTTCACTTTTTTTTTTCGTCCTTTCTGCCCACTCTCTCCAGCGTGAATGTCTATGTGTGTAATTATTAGGTGTGTTTATATATTTGTGAAACGTGTGTGTGCAAATGTGTTAAACGTGTGTGTATTTAATATCTCTAAGTAATAAATATATTTGTGTTAAATGTGTGGTGTGTGCATTAAATATTAAACTTGTGTATCTGTTAATATGTGGTGAATATAGAGTCCACGCATGTATGCAATTAACTATCTAGTTTTTATTTTTATTTTATTTTTATTTTTTTTTTTTTTAAATTTGTTAAATTTCAAAACAACCCCTCAAGCTTAAAACTACTTTCTTGAAATTATTTCAATTTTACCATAAATATAATCCTCGCATTCAAACGCAACCCCATACGCGAAAATATAATTTACAAACACGCTAAAATAACTCGGGATGTTACATTCACCCCACCTTATATAGGATTCGTCCTCGAATCCTGACTTGGGCATACTGAAACCAAACAACAAGAAAAGACCGATATAGTCTAAACAAAACACATACTTGCTGAGGTAGTCGAATAGCCAACAGCTGCAGTCACCGACACTCTAAAACCTTCGCTCTGATACCATCTTTATAACATCCCGCCTAGGCCAGGATGCTACCGGCATGAGACAGGCTAATCCTGCCTCCATAAGCCTCTGATTCTGACGAAAATTCGGCATGACCTTTACTAAAAGTCATGCACCCTGGATCAAGTCCAGCACCTTTATACAACCTATAGGGCCCATACACAATATACCATTAACATAAACAACTCAAGACAAAATATAATTGGGCTCCATGCCTATAAATTATCATGTAACTACATGCATATGTTCATGCATAACTATAAATTGATGACATGTGTATTCTATTCTTTCATGCTTTTATTTTTATCTGTCTCCTATTCTATATATTTATACTACCCCTATTACACTTTGCCTACATCGTACATACTCATTATAAATTTGTCACGATCTTATATTTACATGCAATCTAATATGTATTAACACATAATATCATGTTTTCATACTTAAACTAATAAGTGCAGTTTTCTCATACCATTACTCTCACATCTCAATATTTATATAACATACAACATCATTCAATATATTTAGTTATATATTAGCTTATCATAACATATTCCCCACAAAACGGCCAAAACCTATGTATACGCTTAATCATATACTTCTGTACTTATATGGATAATCAAACTCTGTCATTTAATATGTCTATATACCTAGACACTTGCATATTTCTTAATCCATACTATTATGGCATAATACGTATATAAGTTATTACCATTACCACACACATATACCATGCTTCACATTCATAAACCATAAGCATCATTAAATAAAATCTCCATAATTCATCTTATTGTGTTACTACATAAGCTCGCATATATAGTCAACTATTGAGTTTATTCAACTAATTTCTGCAATATAACCCATGTAGGTTATTACCCAAATTTTTGTATTTCAAGTTTATACAAACACATGATGTCTACTGTCATATTAATCTGTACACATATATACTCAAATTTCAAGTTTCCAACTTCTTTACTAAATTAAGCTTCCAAAGCATAAACACACGCAACCAACTCTAATTAAACACACACCATCTTCAGCTTCTTTTTTTTAATCAAATTACTTAAATTACAGTGGGGCTTATAACATATAAACTACTCATCCATTATTCGCAAAGTCATATTTTATTTAAAATTTCTTATTAACAACTACTTATTGTATAGATTTACTTAACGACTTTCGCAACTATAAATCTATGCTTAACTAATTAAATTTCCAACTTTCTTATCATCATCAAGTGTGTTCAATTACTATATTCGCTCATTTTCTTTAGTGTCATCCTTCCATTTTTTTTTGAGTGAAAACATTCTTTACATTTTATAATGTAATTTTTGGGAACAAAAACAGTAAGGATTGCTATTAATTTACATATATTAGATAAAAGAGTATTGTATAAACAGGGGAAAATGCTTCCTAATTGCTTGTTGACGGCTGATTTTGGTCTCAGGGGCAATATGGGAATATCACTCCCGAGACAATCCTCCCTCAATAGTGAATTTGTTTGGTTATGGGGGACCAAAAGCAAATTTAGCAGAAGACAGATAAATGCACCAATCAACAAGGAGATTTAACGTGGTTCGGTGGATTTGGATCCGACCTACGTCCACAGACACAAACATGATGATACTTTTATTACTCAAACACGCTTCTCAGATCTTTTTGTATTTTACAAGTCAGAGCTTGATGATTATGATCACTAATTTTTTATGATCCTCTCAACTCTTAACTTTCAACTTGTCCCTCTTATGCACACTCTACCCTTCTATTTATAATAGTGAAGAAATCATATTCCTATTTGTACAAGAATTCCCAGTTGGAGATGGTTTCCTTTTCCTATCAGAATTCCTAGTCAAAACTATTCCCTTTTCCCATAAGGATTCCTAATCAAAACTACATTTACTTTTTTTATCCTACTAGGACTCTGACTCATCAGTTTTCCCCATGAAAATATGATAACTTGTCATCTTATCCACAAGAATAGGGTGTCATTTCTGGAGCATGTCTCGCCATATGGTCGGTCTTCATGAGGTCGGTCATGATAGTCCTTTGAACTGCGAATGCTGCTGTCGATCTGATAATGATCGGTCATCCGAACCAAAGTACTCGGTTACCGATCATAAAGTGCTCGGTCACTTACTGTTTGGCTCTTAGTGGTCGGGTCGTCATTTAATGATTTCGATGAAGAAGGGAATTACCCTTTTACCCTTGCGATACTTCTTGAATATTATAAGTCTTGAAATCACCATCAACATTGCTAAAGGGCCGTTGAAATGATAACCCACCAAGGAAACTAGTTCTTACTCGACGGCAGTGAAATTAGAGAGGGAACTAGTTGTTCGTCAAGCTTATTAATGTAAAATATGGGACGAAATTTACCTCAAAACTTCACGAAAACCCCCAAAATTTTAATTTCTCCAATCTTATAAATTTTTTCCAATTTCACACTAAATCTCAAATCTAGATTAATTTTAGCATACTTCTAACTCATTGTCTAACCCAATTTTAAAATTAATTCCAAAACCCAAATGACAATTAATCAGGCTCAAAGAAATCATAAACATAGTGTATTTACCTCTTCTCTATCCCTGCTCATCGAAACCTCAAATTCTTGGCTCAAAAATACAATTTTCATATTATAATTATTTTTTTTTCTCCCTCACCTGCTCGTTTTCTTCTTGGAAAATTGGTTCTAATTTTCCTTCTTTTCTTCGATCATTTCTTACATCATCTTCCCTATTCAACTCTTCTTCTGGATCATCTCCTGCTCTCACTGGATCTCTCTCGGTCTATCTTCATTCTTCTCGATTTCACTTTTTTTTTTCGTCCTTTCTGCCCACTCTCTCCAGCGTGAATGTCTATGTGTGTAATTATTAGGTGTGTTTATATATTTGTGAAACGTGTGTGTGCAAATGTGTTAAACGTGTGTGTATTTAATATCTCTAAGTAATAAATATATTTGTGTTAAATGTGTGGTGTGTGCATTAAATATTAAACTTGTGTATCTGTTAATATGCGGTGAATATAGAGTCCACGCATGTATGCAATTAACTCTCTAGTTTTTTTTTTTTTTTTTTAATTTGTTAAATTTCAAAACAACCCCTCAAGCTTAAATTATTAATATCTCATAACTACTTTCTTGAAATTATTTCTATTTTACCATAAATATAATCCTCACGTTCAAACGCAACCCCATACGCAAAAATATAATTTACAAACACGCTAAAATAATTCGGGATGTTAGACATATGCATGTGCATACATCATAATATAAGAATGATTTTTGAGATTCAAAGTGTTTTAAAGAAAAGTTTTTCTTTTGAAAGAAATGTATTTTCAGATAATGTTTTTATAGTTTTGAGAAACAGAACATGGTTTTATGTTTTCGGGGTATGAGGGAAAAACTCACCCCAATATGCAACTAGATGCAGTTTGGAATTGACGGATACTTTGGAATTGACGGATTCAGAGACATGTGCACATGTTGAGGACTGATGGGACGCCTCAGATCCTCCGGTTGGGCTAGGGGAACGGCGATACGTAACACCCCTAGACCACAGTTTTTGAGTTTGGGTGGTAGCATAGATCCAATAAGGCCAAGAAGAAAAGTGGCCCTAGGCCGAATGGAAGATGAAGAGAGAAGAGCCATCTTGGCCGAATTGGAGAGAAGCAAAATAATGCCACCTTGGCCAAATTTCATCAAGGGAGAGAGAAGTATATTTTTTGTTTTGTATATCTTATACACAAAATCAAAAGTCAAATACCAATTAATTAATAAAAAAGGTAAATGTCTTTCATTGTCACACTTGAGTGTTTTGCACTCTACCAACAACTAACTGTTGGAGTTCTACGGTCCCAAGGATCGAATCAAAAGTATATAAACATGTGTGAATAACAACGACGAAGTTGCGGAATACTTACATCGATCGGTTGAGCGACGCTTTGACGAACAAAAAACAACTTCTGCCCACTGGTACATGCGGCAGTGAGCTGCTACTGCCTCCTCCAAATTCGGCCATGGGTGAGCTCCAAGATTCGTCAAATGATTCTCGGCTCATGGGTGGACTTCCCTATCACATTCGCATGACTTCGTAGTGTGCTAACACTCCCGATTTTGCCACAAAATCGTGACTTTTGCTTCCCATTTTCTCCTTGTCACTTGGCAGTTCACTGCCAAACCAGAAGGAAAAATCAGCCCCAAGGGCGTGAGAGAGGAGAGAAATTGGAGAAGAGAGATGTGTGTTGAATTAGTTGGAAAAGTGTATCTAATACACTTATGTATTTTCCAAAAATAAATAAAATGATTTACCACTTTTTGAATTTCAAAAAGTCAAGCCATAAATGGCTCCAACCACTCACATCAACTTCCATCAATCAATTAATAGTGACTGGCGTCAATAACTCAAAGTGAAAGACATTCATCACTTGATTGACGAATGATGTGACGCTAGATGCAACTAGCGATTTGACGCTTGATTTGATTCGAAATGCGAATGCGCTCGCAAATAATCCCGGGCTCGGGTTCGCTAATTCCAAATTAACGAATTTTCCGTTACGTCATAATTAAATAATCATGCCTAGCATAATTACTATTCACGTCGATAACGAATTAATTCTAAATTAATTCGTTCGCCCGAATTAAAATCTAATTTTAATTCCGCGTCGAAATCCAATTTCATTTAATATATCGAATATATTAATTAATCGATTAATTCCAAATTAATCGTTATCTCTCTTTAATTGATATTTTATCTCAGATAAAATATCTCCGTAATTAATCCCAAATTAATTTTCTCTCTCTTTTAATTAATCCTAGATTAATAAAAGTGCGAGTCATACGTCATCGGTGAATATTCGGGAAGCGACCCATGAGATCCCCGGATATGTTGGCAGTAAATTCAGTCGTCGGACTATCCGAACACGTAAGTACCAAGTACTATGTTTTACTAATTTACAAGACAATGTTGGCTTCTAGCAAAGCGTCATGCCTACCCAATTCTCCGGAAATATCCTTACAGGAATACGGATCTATATCAGGCGTAGTATACATGGTATTGCGTATTTCGATCCAGTATCTTGATGTCACGTGCTAGGCCTGGGGCTGGAATTGTGTCTGCCCCGTACGAAGCACATATCAGATCTCTGGTGACTAGTCTCTATAATCGGATATACATGACCTAGTCATAATATCCCGATAGCTGCAGCATTTAGGAGAACCAGTCCCGTATCCTACGTGACCATCATCTCTATATGACTGGAGTGATACTTCCGTCTTAACATCACACCCAACACACTACGATTCTCAATATACCCAGCATTGGTTGATTTTCGCAAGTATTTGCAGTGCAAGTCTATGGTTAAGACCAAATACACCTACCCTGATTTCGGACTTCCATAGACACATAGTCATACTACCAATGAAATTCCGATGGGGCCTATCCAGAGCGAAGCTGTTTCCCGTACCATCGGTAAAACACAACCTCCTATTACACTTGCGTGAGTATCCTATACCCAAATATATGAGAACTATGCCATCGTGCCCTTACAACGCGCACAAGTGTAATACTAGTCTTTTACGTATTTATCGATGTCCAATCTCGATAATACTCTGACTAGGGATATTTAATGATTTATCCTTCGTGGATTGGTACTGTTTCATATTATTCTCAATCCAGGAAAAAATTATAAGGATCTCCTATCATTTATATATCTAGTAGATCTAATCACAAGTGATAAGAGTGCAATCTCCTTTGTCACATAGTTAATTTGTACAACAACACCGTGATCTGTACAAATAGTGACGCTATGGGTCATAATTGTCCAACAATCTCCCACTTGGCATATAGCTAGTCACTCGAGTGTCTAACACCCGAACTATGTACGGTTCGCTCATATTACTGATAAAAGGTTTTTATCAGCGGATTTTAATGATTATCATCTGATGCGATTTATTCGATCATCACATCGCCATGATGTATGATCCGAACGAATCAGATGAATATCGAAGTATGTATCTGGATCGTTGATGAGACCATTAATTCTTTAGCATGTGCTGAAGCCTAGCTTAGCTGCTAAAAGAAATATATCTAATCTAATTAGATATTATCGAGCCCCAGAAGGCTTCTATTGCTACCTTAACTGCAGCAATAACCCGCATTTGTTGTTTATTTGGTAACAATATCTTGCTTGGAAGATCTCCAGCTCACTGTTCCGTTATTCAAACTGTATAGTACTGATATTATCGGTTAGGAAACTTGCGGCAGTTATCACAGTCACTTCAAGTTCTCCATCTCCATAGATTAAGACACCATCCTTAGTTTTCTAAGATACTAAAAATGTTCTTAACTATTAATCCAGTGACTATCACTTGGATTGGCCTGTTTGTGAATCATATGCTCAAAGCGTATGAGACACCAGATCACGTATATTTTTCAATGTACGAGTTCTCAGAGATTTTCTGAAAGCCAAGCTTTCACCGATTGTTTTATGGAAATATCATTTCCAAGAAATGACATATTATCATTATTGTATAGGATATTTATTGTCTGTGCGCTCCCACTAACCCTCTTATATACACAAGAATCATTTCGTTTTGAATTAAATCATACACCATTATGATTACATCAAAACGATAATTCCAATAACCTATGCTTGCTTCAATCCAAACATGGATCGACCAACCTGCAAATCTTGTTTGCTAGTTTTGGTACGACAAAACCGACATGATGTTGTAAACATCCTCCAAAAAGGTTTCCTTTCCAGGAAAGCGATTTTCCGTTTAGCTGACATATTTCATAAATGAAACATGCAGCTTTAGCAAGCATTATCCAAATGGATTTACCATGGCAACAGTTAAAAGGTTGAATCGCAATCAATACAATGTTGATAACGATACCTTTCCGCTAAAAGCCTAGCTTTACACATTGGTATGTCGCCATCCATGTATGTCTTCCTTGAAGACTAATACAATACCAATAGGCACAATACCTTGCGGTACATCAATTAGTGTCCAAACTAAGTTGATATACATGGAATCCATTTCGGACTCATGGCACTTTGCCGTGATCAGGGAGTCGATACCTTGTATCACTTCCTCATACGTAGTCAGTTGGTATACCTCAATAAGATTGACATCTTTATGAGATGAGATCATAAACCCATACCCCAGGTTGTTTTCTGACTCTCTCCGACTATGCGGTTCTTGTGTATTCGAAGATTAATGGTATAGTTACATCCTTGATGAACTAATTATGTTCCATTAGGAATCGATGCCTTGAATAGTATTACTCCAATTTTCATCGTGTTTTACTATCCTCTCACTTACCACTGCATATCGGTATTCCTCTTAGGAAAAAATGCATGGTGAGCAACAATTAAATTGTTCCCATGTGAGATGTATAAGTACTATACTTATGGTATCCCTAGGATAACCTACAATTGGCACTTATCCAATTTGGGTTCTAGTTTGGTATCATCCAAACATATGCCTAGCATCCCAAATTATCAGGAATGTGAAACCCGGTTTCTTTCCCCGTTCATATCGAATATGAAATCTGTCAAACAGATTTTAATAGAACCTTATTCTAAATAAGTTATTGCACTGTTGAATGCTTATCCGTTGAAGGAAATGGTAGCTCAGAGCGACTCATGATTAACTTTATCATGTCCAACAAAATTCGGCTACTCAGTTCGGACACACCGTCAAATTGACGTGTTCCGTAAGGAGTCCTCATTGAAAGAATATAATACTCTTTCAAGTATATTAGAAACTTATTGCTTAAGTATTTTCCATTACGGTCTAACCGTGACGGTTTAATACTTTAGTCGATCTGTTTGTCTATTTCGTGTCAAAACTGTAAAAGTTTCCGATTTGTGTTCTTCAAAAGAAACAATAACCATAACGTGATGCCACATCCGTAAAGGTCACGAAATATTCATATTCACATCTAGCCTAGCTAGACATGGGCCTACTTGCTTCACTATGAATTAGGGCTAACAGATCGATGACATTTGCACTTTTACCAAGTAAAGGTGTCATAGGCACTTTGCCCAATAAACTAGATTCGTAGACTTATTTGAATGGAATCAAATTAGTCCCAGTACCCACTCTTCCAAAGTATGGATATACGAGTCTTGTTTAATTGTGTCCCAGACAACAATGCCACAATATGTTTCATCTGATCAAATCAGCTTGAGCTATTTGTTTGTCATATTATATATTTGAGATTTTATTTATATTCAAAATATAAATACTTTTATTCACATCTAATGTGTTTATCTCAATATCATCTTTATATAATAAAACACTTTAGTGTTATAGAATATAAAGGTTCACCCGCAACGGGTTATTAAACACTGATATAAAGATAATGTATCTAGTCAAACTAGTTACATTATAACAGTTTCCAAATTTAGGTACACACCCGAATGGTATTTCCTAAACTTAGGTATCTACGGTTAAAACAGCGACTTTCCTCCCGTTTTTGATTCGCATATAAATGTCAATCTGAAGTCAGTATCCTACTCAAAGCAGATTCTGAACATCAGTACATATTTATGTATCACACTAAGTATTTAAAATCTAATTTCAATACTAGTAATGAACATAATGTTGACAAACATATTTGAAGTCAGAGCCAAGCTCGTCTTCAATTCCTTCATGTCTGCTTTGTCCAAACGGCAGTCACGCTTCCGCGATCCCGTTTGCCACATTTAGACAGACATTTTGGGATATGTCATTTATCTTCCCAGAAGATTATAATGATTATGCTTTTTCCCTTTTCAACATTCCAAAAGCCTTTGGCCAAGCCTCGGGTTTCTAGAATATCGAAGTAAGGTGCGCCTTGCGCTACTTGCCTAATTGTAAAGTTTGACTTTGTCTCCTTGAGAATAGTCATTAACTCTCCAAGAGTTTACTATTGCAATATTATACTTCTAAAATCTAAGTTAATAGATTTATGAAGATCCTTCAATTTCATTATCATACTTTAAGGATCTAATCCTTAGTTCTGATTCAGAAATTAAGGAGTCTAATGACAAGCTTAATGGATTAAGCACTTAAGTTATCATCACAAAAATCTTCCAAAGATTATGCTCTACTATTCGCTTAACTCCGGGCTTAGGCCTAATATGTTATTTTATCAAATAAAGTAACTTATTAGTTTCCAAGACCATCTTGAAATTTAATTCCCAATTTTGAAAATTAAGCCATTTAAATACATTTTCCCTAGGATTATGTTTTAAATGTCAATCTTTCAATTTATCTTGATTTTAATAGTCCAACTATTTAATCAACGATTTAGGTACTATTAAATATAATGATTATTATAGTCCAACTATATTAATCAACTATACTTTAATTGTTTGAATATAGTCCAACTATTAATTAAAACAACAGTTTAAATATTAGTCCAACTAACATTTAATTTATTCGACGAGTGATATTGGTTTGAGCGCGTATGGCAAGCAATTAAACGAATATTGCAGATTCAATTCTCGCCTCCCACTATTTTTCGGCGAGCCTCTAACCCGCTGTCGAGTACTCGGGAAATCGTGTTTCCTAGTGGGCTAGGATCCCGTTAAATATCACACAATCTTGACTTTGGCCAACAAATTGTATGATAATTAACTAGGTAGATCTCTAAGATCGATTGGATCCAATTCAATTCCTAGATCCGGTAGGGGGACATCCAAGTCCGAAACATATATCTTTATATGCCAATACATCCAATGTATTACCTAACCTTTTCCTCTGAATTAGCTAAGTCTTGGCTTTGGCACAACAAACTTTGTGATCCCAGTCAAGCGCGACCCATTGACCATGGAAAGCTTCGTAATCAATGTTGATGGACAAGAAGTGGTCTTGACTTTGGCCAACAAACCACAACTTGGACAAGACATTGATATGGAACAAAGCCTTCGTGATTCAAACACATCCTCGACGGACAAAGGCCTTGACTTTGACCAACAAGCCAATGCCAGTCTCGAATCTTGAGTGAGAATCACTCAATGATGGAAAAACGCTTAATATTTAGCGAGGGTTTTTCGCGTGCAAATTGGCAACCAATTTATTATCTTTGTTAAGGTCTCATCATCATACACCCTTAAACATGCATTCTAAACACATAATAAAGCGCGTATAATAAAATAATAATGATATGCGGATGAATATACTTTTACACATTGATCCTAATCAAATCTCTCCATTTTCTTTCTCTCCCGCTAGCACAAGTATTACTTCTACCCGTTACACTACACTTCTAAAGAAACCTCATTTACATTGAGGGGAATAGGTGAGAAGAGAATGCAAAGAAATGAGAGGTAATAAGGCTGGACACGCAGGTCTAATTAATAAATCAAATTTATTACAATTTCTAAAATTGCCCACCCATCTAATATCCATCCGATAAACATTATTCATGCATCGCAACCATGTATTCACACAAGCATGTTATCAATCAATCTAATCCAATTAATTAATCAATAATTAGGGATCATCCAATGTTCAAACAACGATTTGATTTTGCTCGAGTCAAACTTGTTTTTGCGAATAAGTACTTAAAGTACGAATTCTCGAATTAAATTAAACTACATCTTTAAATCCAATTCAATTTGTATTTAATACTAATTCGCTATTTAATTCCAAATTAAATATTACACTTTATTAATGAACTTTTACGACTTAAATTCCAAATTTAATCGTTACGGGTCTCAAAGCCCGATTAACGTCCAACATCAATTTAATTAAAGTCCAATGGGCTTTTAATTAATTTCTTAAGGCGTGGACTTTTGGTCAACTCGGGTCAAACCGATAACCAAAGTCCAATCCGGGAATTACCCCATAAGCCTAGAAATCAATTTAGGCCCATTAGGCCCAATTAAATTTTAAATGTCCATTAAGTCGCATTTGGGCTTTAAGGAAGCGGTTTTGGCCCAATTGGATCCAACCAATTTTTCCTAAACCCAACTTTGTACAACAAAGCCCAATAAGCCCAATAACAACTTTAAAGGCCCAAATCCAATTTTAAGGCCCACATAATTAAATCACAAAAACCCATTTCATAATTTAATTACATAAAGTGTATTACATAATTAATTACCCAAATCAATATTTCCAAAACATTAATTTATACAATTAATCATGCTCAATTACAACAAAACATGTCCAACATATTTTGATTAAAATCAAACTCATTTCATGCTATTATATGTCTCGGCCAAGGGGGAATTTTATGCCCAAATCAAATTCAATCCAATAAATTCAATTCAACATTAAATCAATATCCCCAAATGATTTCCAATACATCCAATGATCAAAATCAAAAAAAAATCCAAGATAATTTAGGGCATGCTTCAATTTGGCCAAGCCTAATAATTTGGGCAAAAAGAAATCCAATCATAATTTGATCAAATTGATCCAATCAATCATCAATTAAAACATATCTAAGCATACTAATTCATCCAATTTCATTAAATCATGCTCAAATATAATTTACCCAAAATTTAGCCCTAAATTTGTTTCATGCTTTTAACAATGCTCTGATACCATTATAGGAGTTCTACGATCCCAAAGATCAAATCAAAAACATATAAACATGTGTGAATAACAACGACGAAGTTGCGGAATACTTACATCGATCGGTTGAGCGACGCTTTGATGAATAAAAAACAACTTCTGCCCACTAGTACATGCGGCAGTGAGCTACTAATGCCTCATCCAAATTCGGCCATGGGTGAGCTCCAAGCTTCGTCAAACGATTCCCGGCTCATGGGTTGACTTCCCTATCACCTTCGCATGACTTCATAATGTGCTAGCACTCCCGATTTTGCCACAAAATCGCGACTTTTGCTTCCCATTTTCTCCTTGTCACTAGGCAGTTCACTGCCAAACCAGAAGGAAAAATCAGCCCCAATGGCGTGAGAGAGGAGAGAAATTGGAGAAGAGAGATGTGTGTTGAATTAGTTGGAAAAATGTATCTAATACACTTCTATATTTTCCAAAAATAAATAAAATGATTTACCACTTTTTGAATTTCAAAAAGTCAAGCCATAAATGGCTCCAACCACTCACATCAACTTCCATCAATCAATGAATAGTGACTGGCGTCAATAACTCAAAGTGAAAGACATTCATCACTTGATTGACGAATGATGTGACGCTAGATGCAACTAGCGATTTGACGCTTGATTTGATTTGTGTGCCGCACTCGAATTCGAAATGCGAATGCGCTCGCAAATAATCCCAGGCTCGGGTTCGCTAATTCCAAATTAACAAATTTTCTGTTGCGTCGTAATTAAATAATCATGCCTAACATAATTATTATTCACATCGCTAACGAATTAATTCTAAATTAATTCGTTCGCCCGAATTAAAATCTAATTTAAATTCTGTGTCGAAATCTAATTTCATTTAATATATCGAATATATTAATTAATCGATTAATTCCAAATTAATCGTTATCTCTCTTTAATTGATATTTTATCCCAGATAAAATATCTCCGTAATTAATCCCAGATTAATTTTCTCTCTTCTAATTAATCCTAGATTAATAAAAGTGCGAGTCATACATCATCGGTGAATATTCGGGAAGCGACCCATGAGATCCCCAGATATGTTGGCAGTAAATTCGGTCGTCGGACTATCCGAACACGTAAGTACCAAGTACTACGTTTTACTGATTTACAAGACAAGGTTGGCTTCTAACAAAGCGCCATGCCTACCCAATTCTCCGGAAATATCCTTACAGGAATAATGATCTATATCAGGCGTAGTATACATGGTATTGCGTATTTCGATACGGTATCTTGATGTCACGTGCTAGGCCTGGGGCTTGAATTGTGTATGCCCCGTACGAAGCACATATCGGATCTCTGGTGACTAGTCTCTATAATCGGATATACATGACCTAGTCATAATATCCCGATAGCCGCAGCATTTAAGAAAACCAGTCATGTATCCTACGTGACCATCATCTCCATATGACTGGAGTGATTAATGATACTTCTATCTTAACATCACACCCAACACACTACGATTCTCAATATACCTAGCATTGGAGAACACAGAACCTGTTAAAGTCCTGGACGACCGCAACCAAAGTATATTGATTGTCGCAAGTATTAGCGGTGCAAGTCTCAGGTTAAGACCAAATACACCTACCCTGATTTCGGACTTCCATAGACACATAGTCATACTACCAATGGAATTCCGATGGGGTCTATCCAGAGCGAAGCTGATTCCCGTACCATCGGTAAAACACAACCTCCTATTACACTTGCGTGAGTATCCTATACCCAAATATATGAGAACTATGCCATCGTGCCCTCACAACGCGCACAAGTGTAATACTAGTCTTTTACGTATTTATCGATGTCTAATCTCGATAATACTCTGACTAGGGATATTTAATGATTTATCCTTCGTGGATTGATACTGTTTCATATTATTCTCAATCCAGGAAAAAATTATAAGGATCTCCTATCATTTATATATCTAGTAGATCTAATCACAAGTGATAAGAGTGCAATCTCCTTTGTCACATAGTTAATTTGTACAACAACACCGTGATCTGTACAAATAGTGACGCTATGGGTCATAATTGTCTAACACTAACAACTTCCATCACCTATAAGGTGTTAAAGTTGACTAGTGATTTGACGCATGATGTGACTTATGGGCCGCACTTAAATTCACAATACGAGTGCGACCGCAAACACTCTCGAACTCGGGTTCGCTAATTCTAAATTAACGAATTTTCCATTGCGATGTAATTAAAAAATTATGCCTAGCAAAATCACTATTCACGTCGCTAACGAATTAATTCTAAATTATCTCGTTCGCCCGAATTAAAATCTAATTTTAATTCCGCGTCGAAATCCAATTTCGTATAATATATCGAATATATTATTTTATCGATTAATTCCAAATTAATCGTTTTCTCACTTTAAATAATATTTTATCCAAAATAAAATATCTCTGTAATTAATCCCAGATTAATTTTCTTTCTCTACTAATTAATCCCAGATTAATAAAGTGCGAGTCATACGTCATCGGTGAATCTTCGGGAAGCGACCCATGAGATCCCCGGATATGTTGGCAGTAAATCCGGTCGTCGGACGATCCGAACACGTACGTACTTAGTACTACATTCTTACCGATTTAAAAGACAAGGTTGGCTTCTAGCAAAGCGCCATGCCTAGCCAATTCTCCAGAAATATCCTTACAGAAATATATGATCTATATCAGGCGTAGTATACGTAGTATTGCATATTTCGATCCAGTATCGGATGTCACATGCTAGGCCTAGTGCTAGAATTGTGTCTGCCCCGTACGAAGCATATATCGGATCTCTGGTAACTAGTCTCTATAATCGGATATACATGACCTAGTCATAATATCCCGATAGCTGCAGCATATAAGAGAACGAGTTTCGTATTCTATGTGATCATCATCTCCAATATGACTGGAGTGATACTTCCATCTCGACATCACACCCAACACACTACGATTCTCAATTTACCCAGAAGAGGCGTACACATAACCTGTTAAGCCCTGGAAGTCCAAAACTAAAGTATATTGATTGTCGTAAGTATTAGCGGTGCAAGTCTCAGGTTAAGACCAAATACACCTACCCTGATTCGGACTTCCATAGACACATAGTCATACTACCAATGGAATTCCGATGGGTCTATCCAGAGCGAAGCTGTTTACGTACCATCGGTAAACACAACCTCTTATTACACTTGCATGAGTATCCTATACCCAAATATATGAGAACTATGTCGATATGCCCTCACAACGCGCACAAGTGTAATACTAGTCTATTCCGTATTATCGATGTCCAATCTTGATAATACTACGACGAAGGATATTTAATGATTAAACATTCGTGGATTGATACTGTCTCATATCATCTCAATCCGGAACTAATCATATGGACCTTTCATCATTTATACATCTTGGTGATCTAATCACAAATGATAAAAGAGCAATTTCCTTTGTCACATGGTTAATTTGTACAACAACACCATGATCTGTACAAATAGTGACGATATGGGTCATAATTATCCAATAATCTCCCACTTGGCCTATAGCCAGTCACTCAAGTGTCCTACACCCAAACTATGTACGGTTCGCTCAAGCTTCTGCTGAGGAATACTCTCGTCAGCAGATTTGCATGATTATCATCTGATGCGATTTATACGATCATCACATCGCCACGATGTATGATCCGAACGAATCAGATGAATAGTTGAAGTATGTATTTGGATCGTTGATGAGACCATTAATTCTTTAGCCTACGATGTAGCCTAGCTCAGCGCTAACATAACTATATCTAATCTAATTAGATTTATTATCGATCCAAAAGGCTTCTATTGCTGCCTCAGCTGCAGACATTATCCACTTTTGTTGTTTATACGGTAACAGTATCTTGCTTGGAAGATTTCCAGCTCACTGTTCCGTTATTCAAACTTTATAGTACCGTTTTGCGACTTATAGTCTTTATCGGTTAGGAACTTGCAGCAGTGAAACCAGTCACTTCAAGTTCTCCTTCTCCATAGTTTAAGACATATCCTTAGTTCTTTAAGATACTAAAGGTGTTCTTAACATCAATCCAATGACTATCACTTGGACTGACCTGATTTGTGAATCTATATGCTCAAAGCGTATGAGACACCAGGTCACGTACATTTTCAATGTACGAGTTCTCGGAGAGTGTTAACAACTTTAAATCTATCCCAGTAGATCTTTATTCCTAGAATAAAGGTTGTTTCTCCCAAGAATTCTACGGAGAATTTTCATGAAAGCCAAGCTTTCACCGATTGTATTTATGGGAATATCATTTCCAAGAAATGACATATTATCATTATTTAAGACTTCCAATTTCAGTGCGCTCCCACTAACCTCCTTATATACACAAGAATCATTTTCGTTTGAATTAAATCATACACCATTATGATTACATAAAAACGATAGTTCCAAGAACCCAATGCTTGCTTCAATCCATACATGGATCGAATAACTTGCAAACCTTGTTTGCTAGTTATGGTACGACAAAACCGTCAGGATGTTGTAAACATCCTCCAAAAGGTTTTCGTTAAGGAAAGCGGTTTTGGCATTCTGCTGACATATTCATAAAGAAACATGCAGCGTCAGCAAACATTATCCAAATGGATTTACCGTGGCAACAGGTAAAAGTTTCGTCGTAATCAACAAATGTTGATAACGATACCTTTTCCTACAAGCCTAGCTTTGTACGTTGGTATGTTGCCATCCATGTATGTCTTCATTGAAGACTTATATAGTACCAATAGGCACAATGCCTAGCGGTACATCAACTAGTATCCAAACTTAGTTGATTTACATGGAATCCATTTCGGATTTTACGGTACTTTACCATAATAGGGATTCGATACCTTGTATCACTACCTCATACGTAGTCAGTTGGTGTGCCTCAATAAGATTGACATCTTTATGAGGTGAGATCAGAAATCCATACCCCAGGTTATTTTCTGACTCTCTCCGACTTACGCGGTTCTTGTGTATTCGAAGATTAGCGGTATAGTTTCATCCTTGATGAACTGTTTGTGTTCCATTAAGGAATCAGTGCCTGGAATAGTATTACTACGATTTTCATCGAGGTTTACTTTCCTCCCAATTACCACTGCATATTGTATTCCTCTCAGGAAAACCGTAGGCGAGCAACAATTAAATTGTTCTCTTGTGACTTGTATAAGTACTATACTTTAGGCACTTATACAATTTGGGTTCTAGTTTGGTATCATCCAAACATATGCCTAGTATTCCCAAATCATCAAGATTGAGAAACCCGGTTTCTTTCCTACTCATATCTAATATGAAGTCTGTCTAATAGATTTTATGGAACCTTATTCAAAATAACATCTGCACTGTTTATGCGTATCCGTTGAAGGAAATGGTAGCTCAGAGCGACTCATTATTAACCTTATCATGTCCAACAAAATTCAGTTTATCCGTTCGGACACATTGTCAAACTCACGTATTCTAGGAGGAGTCTTCATTGAAAGAATACTATACTCTTTCAAGTATATGAGAAACTTATTGCTTAAGTATTTTCATCAAAGTCTAAACGTGATGATTTAATACTTTAGCCGATCTGTTTGTCTACTTCGTGTCGAAACTCTAAAGTTTCCGATTCTTGTTTCAAAAGAAACACATAACCATAACGTGATGCCACATCCGTAAAGGTCACGAAAACATTCATATCCACCTCTAGCCTAGCTAGATATGGGCCCACTTGCTTCACTATGAACTAGGGCTAACAGATCGGTAGCATTTGCACTTTTACTAAGTAAAATGGTGTTTTAGGCACTTTTTCCAATAAACTAGATTCGTAGACTTTATTTGAATAGAATCAATTTGTCCTAGTATCCACTCTTTGAAAGTGTGGATATCGAGTCTTGTTTAATGTGTCCCAGACAACAATGCAACAATTAAGTCTCATCTGATCAAATCAGTTGAGCTTTTGTTTGTCATATTCTACGTTTGAGATGTATTTATATTCAAAATATAATTACTGTTTTTCACATCTGATGTGTTTATCTCAATATCATCTTTATAAAATAAAACACTTTAGTGTTCTAGGATATAAAGGTACATCCGCAACGGATTAAACACTGATATAGAGATAATGTTTCTAGTCAAACTAGTTACATTTTAACAGTTTCCTAATTTAAGTACACACCCGAATGGTAGTTCCTAAACTTAGGTATCTACGGTTAAAACAGCGACTTTCATTCCGTTTCCGATTCACAGATTCATCTCAACTGAAGTCAGTATCCTGCTCATAGCAGATTCTGCACACCAGTATATATTTATGTACCACATCCAGTATTTAAAATCCAATTTTAATACTAGCAGTGAACACATTTTATGACAAACATATTGAAGTCGGAGCCTTGCCCCGTCTTCAATTCCTTCATGTCTACCTTGTTCATACGTCAGTCACGCTTTCGTGATTCCGTTTGCCACAGTTTTGGCAGAATTTTGGGATATGTCATAATATCTTCCCAGAAGACTATAATGATTGTGTCTTTGCCCTTTACACATCTCAGAAGCCTTCGGCCAAGCCTTGGCCTTCTGGAATGTCGAAGTGTATTGCGCCTTGCGCTACTTGCCTTATTGCAAACTTTGCCTTTGTCTCCTTGAGAATAGCCATTAACTCTCCAAGAGTTTACTATTGCAATTTAGTACTTCTAAGATCTATGAATAGATCTATGAAGATCCTTTAATTTCATTATCATACTATAAGGATCTAATCCTTAGTTCTGATTAAGAAATTAAGGTCTAATGCGGCAAGCTTAATGGATTAAGCACTAAAGTTATCATCACATGAATCTTCCAAAGATCTTGCTCTACTATTTGCTTAACTCCGGGCTTAGGCCCAAGATGTTATTTTATCAAATAAAGTAACTTCTTAGTTTTCAGGACTATCCTGAATCACTATTCAATTTGAAAATAAAGTCGTTTAAATACATTTTCACCCAGGATTATGTTTTAACACTAATCTTTTAATTTATCTTGATTGCTAATAGTCCAACTATTTAATCAATGATTTTAGGTACTTTTATTATAATGATTAATATAGTCCAACTATATAATCAACTATAATATAATTGGTTAAATTCAATATATTGATTACTATAATCCAATTATAAAATCAACTATATATTGAAATAGTTTGAATACAGTCCAACTGTTTAATTAAAACAACTATTAAATATTAGTCCAACTAATATATTAATATATGACGAAAAATTGTATGAGCGCGTATGGCAAGCAATTAAACGAATATTACAAATTTAATACTTGCCTCCCACTATTTTTCGGGGAGCCTCTAACCCTCTGTTGAGTACTCGGGAAACCTTGTTTCCTAGTGGGCTAGGATCCCGTTAAATAACACACAATCTTGACTTTGGCCAACAAATTGTATGATAATTAACTAGGTAGATCTCTAAGATAAATTGGATCTCATCCAATTCCTAGATCCAGTAGGTGGACATCCAAGTCCGAAACATATATCTTATATATGCCAATATATCCAATATATTGCCTAACTTTTTCCTCTGAATCACTAAGCCTGGCTTTGGCACAACAAACTTAGTGATCCCAGTTAAGCGGAACCTATTGACTTTGGAAAGCTTCGTAATCAATGTCGATGGACAAGAAGTGATCTTGACTTTGGCCAACAAATCACAACTTGGACAAGACACCGATATGTAACAAAGCTTCGTGATTCAAACACATCCTCGACGGACAAAGGCTTGACTTTGGCCAACAAACCAATGCCAGTCTTGGATCTTGAGTAAGAATCACTCAATGGAAGGAAAAACACTTAATATTGTTGAGGGTTTTTCGCGTGCAAATTGGCAACCAATATTATCTTGTTAAGGTCTCATCATCATACACCCTTAAACATGCATTCTAAACACATAATAAGGCGCATAATAAAATAATAATGATATGCGGATGGATACTTACACATTATTCCTAGAACAAATCTCTCCATTTCCCTCTCTCCCGCTAGCACAAGTATTACTTCTACTCGTTACATAACACTTCTAAAGAAACCTCATTTACATTGAGGGGAATATGTGAGAGAGAAATACAAAGAGTAGGAGGTAATAGGCTGGACACGCAGGTCTATTTAATAAATTCTAAATTTATTACAACAATTTCCAAAATTGCCCCCCACCCATCTAATATCCATCTGATATACATTATTCATGCATCGCAACCATGTATTCACACAAGCATGTTATCAATCAATCTAATCCAATTATTAATATGAATATTAATGACCATCCAATGTTCAAAAACAAGATTTGATTTTGTGCGAGTCCAACTCGTTTTGCGAATAAGTACTCAAAGTACGAATTCTTGAATTAAATTAAACTACAACATTAAATCCAATTTAATTTGTATTTAATACTAATTCATTTATTTAATTCCAAATTAAACATTACACTTTATTAATGAACCTTTACGACTTAGATTCAAAATCTAATCGTTACGGGTCTCAAAGCCCGATTAACATCCAATGTTAATTTAATTAAAGTCCAATGAGCTTTTAATTAATTTCTTAAGGCATGGACTTTTGGTCAATATGGGTCAAACCTAAATACCAAAGCCCATTTAAGGAATCACCTTTATTTGCCAAGAAGAAACCAATTTAGGCCCATTAGACCCAATTAAATATAAAAGTCCATAAGTTATAATTGGACTTTATGGATATGGTTTTGGGCCCAATTGGATCCAACCAATTTGCCTAAACCAATCTTGGTACAACCAAGCCCATTAAAGCCCAATTACAACTTTACAAGCCCAATTCCAAATTTGGCCCAACATAATTAAATTCCAAAATTCCAATTTCATAATTTAATATTCAAGTGTATGCCATGATTAATTACCCAATTAACATTTCAAAATATCAATTAGCCTAATTAATGCTCATTAACATCAAAACATGTCCAACACATTTTAATCAAAAATCAAACTCATTCATGCTCATATATGTATCAGCATTTTGGTATTTTCAAATCGATTCGGTTTCAATCCAATTAAATCCACAATCACATTACCCAATGTTTTCCAACTCATCCAATGATCAAAAAACACAAAAAATACCAAGACATTAGGGTATGTTCATATTCAGCCAAGCCTCACAAATTGGGGAAAAATTGATCCAATCAAATTCATAAAATTGATCATGCACAACTTCAATTAAACATCCTTTAAGCATACTTAATCAAACAATTTCATCAAATCATGCTCAAATTGATTTTACCCAATTTTAACCCTAAGTTCAAGTTTCATGCTTTAACTCGCTCTGATACCATTGTTGGGTTTCTACGGTCTAACCGAGATCATTTTCAAGCAATGAAACACATGTGAATACAACAAGGAAGTTGCAAAATACTTACATTGAACGGTTGAGCGATGCGAGGAACAAAATCTTTTCTTCCAATGTGTTGAAGCTCTCGGCAGTAGCAGATTTTTAGCCTCCAAATGTTCCATTTTCAGTCCTTCAAGCTCCAAGCTTGTTGTGAGATTCCATGCCCACGGGTGGGTTTCCCTATCACCTTGTATAACCCCTTTGATGTGCTAGCACATAGGTAGATTTGCCATAAATCTTCCTTAAGCTCCTTCACATTCTCGGTCAAGAAGAAATGTGGCCCTAGGCCGAATGGAAGATGAAGAGAGAAGAGCCATCTTGGCCGAATTGGAGAGAAGCAAAATAAGGCCACCTTGGCCGAATTTCATCAAGGGATAGAGAAGTGTTTTTTGTTTTTTGTATATCTTATACACAAAATCAAAAGTCAAATACCAATTAATTAATAAAAAAGGTAAATGTCTTTCATTGTCACACTTGAGTGTTTTGCACTCTACCAACAACTAACAACTTCCATCACCTAAAAGGTGTTAAAGTTGACTAGTGATTTGATGCATGATGTGACTTGTGGGCCGCACTTAATTCACAATGCGAGTGCGCCCGCAAACACTCTCAGGCTCGGGTTACTAATTCCAAATTAACGAATTTTCCGTTGGCGACGTATTAAATAATTATGCCTAGTAAAATCACTATTCACGTCGCTAACGAATTAATTCTAAATTAACTCGTTCGCCCGAATTAAAATCTAATTTTAATTCCACGTCGAAATCCAATTTCGTATAATATATTCGAATATATTATTTTATCGATTAATTCCAATAATCGTTTTCTCTCTTTAAATAATATTTTATCCCAGATAAAATATCTCCGTAATTAATCCCATATTAATTTTCTCTCTCTACTAATTAATCCCGATTAAATAAAGTACGAGTCATACGTCATCGGTGAATCTTCGGGAAGCGACCCATGAGATCCCCGGATATGTTGGCAGTAAATCCGGTCGTCGGACTATCCGAACACGTAAGTACCAAGTACTACGTTTTACTGATTTACAAGACAAGGTTGGCTTCTAACAAAGCGCCATGCCTACCCAATTCTCCGGAAATATCCTTACAGGAATAATGATCTATACCAGGCGTAGTATACGTAGTATTGCGTATTTCGATCCAGTATCGGATGTCACATGTTAGGCCTGTGGCTAGAATTGTGTCTGCCCCGTACGAAGCAAATATCAGATCTTTGGTAACTAGTCTCTATAATCGAATATACATGACCTAGTCATAATATCCCGATAGCTGCAGCATATAAGAGAACGATTTCTGTATCCTACGTGAACATCATCTCACAATGACTGGAGTGATACTTCCATCTCGACATCACACAACCACACTACAATTCTCAATATACCCAGAAGAGGCGTACACAGAACCTGTTAAAGCCCTGGATGACCAAAACCAAAGTATATTGATTGTCGTAAGTATTAGTGGTGCAAGTCTCAGGTTAAGACCAAATACACCTACCCTGATTCGGACTTCCATAGACACATAGTCATACTACCAATGGAATTCCGAGGGGTCTATCTAGAGCGAAGCTGTTTCCGTACCATCGGTAAACACAACCTCATATTACACTTGCATGAGTATCCTATACCCAAATATATGAGAACTATGTCGTTATGCCCTCACAACGCGCACAAGTGTAATACTAGTCTATTCCAGATTATCGATGTCCAATCTCGATAATACTACGACTAGGGATATTTAATGATTAAACCTTCGTGGATTGATATTGTCTCATATCATCTCAATCCGGAACTAATCATATGGACCTTTCATTTTATACATCTTGGTGATCTAATCACAAATGATAAAAGAGCAATTTCCTTTGTCACATAGTTAATTTATACAACAACACCATGATCTGTACAAATAGTGACGCTATGGGTCATAACTCTCCAACAGTAACGCCCCAAGACCATTAGGTTTTGAGATAGTAGTGGCATGCTTTGGGAGACGGTGATACGTAATGCCCCAAAGTCATGGATTTGCACTGCTGGCTCCAGTTAGGCATATGAGGGGATGTCGATACGTAACGCCCTCATATGTCCAATTTTTTAGACAGAGATACAGAACTCAAAGAAAGTTTTCAGAGATACAGATTTCAAATAGAAACCTTAGTTTTCCGAAACATTTTTTAGATGAACTGTTTTCAGAAACAGTTTTTGGAAAATAGTATTTCAGAATACAGGTTTTATAAAAGTTTTAGAAATCAGTTTTTCAGAAAACAGTTTATTAGAAAATTTTCAAAAGGTGTTTTATAAAAGGCATGGCATGATAAAGTAGATATAAGTCATGAGATATGCATAAAAATCATTTATTATAGAAAATCATTTGAGATGCACATAGCTGATAGTAACGCATGATATCATTATTACGTTTATTTGCATATCATGTCTATATGAGTTGTATAAGAGTAACTTCTGATAAATGATGGCATGATCACATTTAAATGTATTTATGATTGATGATTGCATGAGCTGTATGTTTATATAAGAATAATCTGTTATGAATAATAAAGTATGATGATATAATTATATTTACATATGTATGCATGATTGAAGATAGTGTATAAAATCTTATAGGAAGAATATCTCATAATCCGATTTGATGATATTTCAATGTGATAAAAGGAATATAATTATAATAAATGTCCGAACAAAACTAGCAAAGAGTAAGCAGGTAAGAATTGAGTAATCAGAGTAGTGCAGAGAAAACGTGAAGAGTATTGATATAGTAAATAGGAACAGAGAAACTTAATGTTATGTTAAAAATGACTAGATAGTATATAGTAAACAAATTTTAAAGTATGTATGAATGTGGTCAGATAAAAAGATCAGTAACAAGTGACATGTTTGTAAATGGATAAGAATTATATAGTGGCTCAGATTTCGTGAATATTATATGACCACATAGATAATTCAGGTTAATCTAAAAATAGGAATCATGATTTAAGTATATGTATGAACAGTAAAGAGATTGGTAGTAAGTAGTAAATGGTAAAAGAGAATATAAGTAAATGGTTAATTCTTATTTGGTAAATATTATACGGTTGTGTTGATAGTTCAGGTTAATAACAGAATAAGATTCAGACTACGTGTGTTTGTCGCTCAAGGAATGAGCATAGTTACTTACCAAGTCTTATGACTCACATGCCAATAGTGTTTGAGTTTTGCAGGTTGGTGACCAGGCCGGTCAACCACATGAGTTGGAGCTTGATGAGCCGGATAATAGCATTGCAATAAGGCAGTCACCAGGTCTTAGGAGTTTCAGAGTCAAGTTGTATAAGTGTAGTTATATAAGAAGTTGAATTGTATAAGTTAATTATAAAAGTTTTTATTTATATGTATTTTCGGGCATAAAGCACAGTTGAATTAAGTCTTGAGAGTATTATTTTAGTGTTGTGTCTTGTGTTGGGCTCTATAGGTTGTCTGTGGTGCTGGACTTTAATCCAGGTTGCATGACTTTTAGCAGAGGTCATGCCGAATTTTCGTCAGAGTTAGAGGCTTATGGAGGCAGGGTTAGCCTGTCTCCTGCCGGTAGTATCCTGGCTTAGGTGGGATGTTACAAATACGTCTACATAATAATCAAACTCTTATTAATTTTTAGATGGAGCTTCAATATCAGCTACTGAAAGAGTTTGTTTTCGATGGGTACATTTTAAAAGCGCGATGCGGAAACGTACATGATCGTATCCTGATATTTTTTTAATCTTGTATTTGGAATTTATGATACTATAACGTAACTGCGGGTGGAAACGATTTTTAAAATTTTTTACAGTGTAGATGAATAACTGGTATCACATATTAGTTATTCATCCGTATTTCGCCTTAATCAGTAATTGATGCCCATCTCCAAGCTTTCTCTACCAAACCTTAAGTACCAAGCTCCAAGCTTCACCACCATCTCACCAGTCACCACCACCATAAGTTTACTCTTGAACAAATCTTGGCAACCAAGAGTTGGTTAGGTTTCTCAATATTGGCAATAAAATTCCCAACAAAATTCAACTCTTGAGATTTTATTTTAGGAAATTTATCAACACCATAAACTATCCTTAACTTTTAAGGGTTACTTTGATATACATAGTTTAGTGTTTATGTTGTTTCAAGCCTGGTTTCAAGGCCAAAAATATTGAAGAACTCATTCTTCATTTTCTTAGCAATTTTTTTTGCCTAAAATGACAAAACAATTGCTTTCATTTTTATAGGAAATTCTATAATATTTATAATATATGTAAAGACAATTTGTAGGGATATGTCTCTTAAAATGAAATGATATAATCCTTTAATAAGAAAAGACATAACTTTTAATGTGAAAGAGTTTCTTGGAGGGGTATAATCCTTAAAGGATTACCTCCAATAAGTTAAATGTGTCTTTACAAATGCAACCCTCCATGTCTATAAATAAGTTATTGAGTTCTCATTTTTCATTCATTCAATCTTTTATTAGTCCTTAGACATTAAAAGAAAAAAGTCTAGTTTAGGGAGTTGTCACCATTTGCAAGCTCGTGCTCTTGAAGAAATGAGCACCCATTTTTACAAGAAATAACCAAGTATCATATGAGAATATTAGCCAAAAGATCCGTAAAGAGCACAAGGGGAAGCTAATAAGCTCTTAAGGACAGAGACTACTCGAATTGGTTTGAGATCTTCATCTCCTACATAATAAGTTTTCTAGGTTCTTCTAAGTTTTTGAGTTTTTTTGGGTTTGATTATATAGATAACATGTTTTGTTATTTATTATATTCATTTAATTATGCATGTTAAAAATGATAAATAACACATCCCGCTTACAATCTTAAAAAAGTATTTTAACCTTTGTGTTGTAAATATGATATTTACATGATTTTTAAAGATCATGATTTAACCAAAAAAAAAATGAAATAAGGAAAAAGCTATGTGCATGCTTACTGTTTCATATCACATGACAAAAGAGAAAATTTAAATATTTAAATTAAACCCCCCATAGTATACAAATAAACTAAAATAAAATATATTTTTTATTATAGTATTATTTTTAGTATTTATACGTTGTATAAGTACCTAAAAATTATTTAACACACATGATTCTTGTAATTTAGAATGTGTAATTTAGTTATTAATTGTTTAATTAATTTAGGAATTAATCATATAATGAATAATTTTTTAACTAAAATTGTAAACTTGGTTATTATATATTTAAGTTAACTAAAGTATTTCCAATTATCACATATTAACAAATAACTTTAAAGTATAAAGTTAATAGTAGTAATATAAGTTTTTTTGTGCTTTCTGTTGAGAATTAGGTGTAACATTAAGAATGAATGCGTAAGATTTTCTATTGAGAAAGTGACTAAGGAAATTCTGACACCAAAGCGATAAAAGTCTAAGAGGGCAAGAATTTAAGTGGTTATGTGTCACACCCCGGGAAATCTGGGCATGTGATCAGTAGTAAAATAGCTTGGCCATCACCCTAAACCCTGACTGGCACACTGGACTCAGTGATTGGAAAACTATATGCATGGCTATAATACAAAAGTGTGTTGGGGTGATTGTGGAACGCCTAGGTTGAATCGGCGCCCCGCCTAGGGAAAGTGTGTCTAACCCATGGATATCAAATATGAGTGTATTTTTAAGTAATTTATTGGAATATTATATTCTGTTTTGAGTATGTAGGAAAAATCTAAGGCCGAATCGGAGTCCGAAAACTCCGGAATGGAGAAAATGAAGTTTCAGAGCTCATGGGCAGCAGCTCTCGGCGCGTCGTGACGTACAGGCTTGGCGTCGCAACACCCAATCTATGAATGCTCAGTGTCACGAAGTACAAGGGTGAGCATCGCGACGCCAGCATCTCCGAGAGCTGCGTGTCGCGACGTTGGAGATCTGATTCACGATACTGTCCTGTGTAAAATATTAGCATAGAGCAAATTTTCCTTGAATTCAATTCAAAACACTTCCAATTTTCTCCAAATATTTCAATACACATAAAATCCAATTTTAACATCAAAACCAACATCAACACATGTTATATAACAAACATAAATATATTTTAAATACATATATGCATTAGTTTGAATCATAACATAAACCAAATTAGAATATGTAACATCCCAGGTTATTTTAGCGTGCTAAGTAAATTTTATTTTCACGCATGAAGCCATGCTCGAACGCGAGGTCGATTTCTTTTAATGAAAATGGAAAACCTTTTACAAGGAATTAATTAAAAGATAAAAATAAGCAAACTTGAGGGTTGATTTTGAAATTTAATAATTAAGAATAAATAACTTTTGATTTTTTTCCAACACATACACGTGTGCAATGCTTGTACACACATTGTTAACACACAACACATTTAATTAATTACACACGCACGCAATTCTTACAGACACAGAACACAAAAACAAGAAATGAGAAGAAGAAGATTAGTGCAGACCGAATGAGGAGAAGAAAGGGGAAAAAAGAGAGAGTGAGAGAGAAAGGTGGAAGATACCGAGAGCAGAGAAGCCTAGAAGACCGAGTAAGAGGAAATCAAGTGAGGGAGTTGTAATCGAAAACCGTGACCAAGGAGAGGAGCTGCGAGCAGTGGAGAGAGTTGGAGAGAGAGGAACGAAAGAAGAAAGAAGAAGAAGAAGGATGATTTAATAAATTGATGTTCCAATTTTAGACATGGATGCATTGGTAAGTAATTTATACAATGATTTCCTTGAGTGGTTTGCATTTGATTTTTTTTTTTAGTGTTGATTGATTTTCGAATTGGGTTAGAAAATGAGTTAATGATATGCTAAAAGTAATCTAGATTAGATATTTAGTATGAAATTTGAGGAAATTAGTAAAAATCAAGAAATTGCAAATTGGGAAAAAGAATCGACAGAACCCTAGGAATTTAGGGGCTTTTGAAATTTGGGAATAAGATTGTTAACTGATTAAATTAGAGTTCTAATAATTAAAGTAGTTAGTATCTATGTATTTATACGCTCATTAAATCTGAATTTGGGTTTGCGGCAGTAGTTGGGAAATTTGGTACATATTTAGTTGGTTATGTTTTCTAAGATTCAAGATCGCAGTGGGTTCGAACAGAGTTTTGATTATTTAGTTTCGTTTAGTTCTGGTAAATTAGTTTGAAATTGAATTGAAATATAGTGAATTAATAACGACAATCAATGGAAATTGGAATGTGTAACTCGTGACTGGTTCGGAGAGAGACCTTAAAATATATGCTCAGCTAAGGTTGGTGGAGGATAAAATGAACTTTTTGTCACAATCTGAATATAAGAGTCATATTATGTAATTTTTGGGCTGTTTGATTGTTGAAAGAAAGTACGTAAACAATTCCTTATTCTAGGTGTAGCTGTAGAAGGTAATGAATAAATCAATTTCACTGAACATTAATCACTTTGACCTTTGCCATGATATGGCAGTGGGATATCTTAGCCATTCGATTGAAGTGCTTGAAAGTTAATTTTGATATCATATAAAACTCTGTGCTTGAGCTGCTCATTGATAATGTGTACTTGGTAATGAATATCACATGGCCATTCCTGCTTAAATAAATTATAACATAAAGTGCATTGAACATGTAAAGCATACATGGCTAAATTAGATTTGATTTGATTTTAATTGGATTTGATTGGATTTAATTGGATTTAATTTGTGACATGTGTTTTAAGTGTTTTAATTATTTTTGGATTGGGCTTGGGCGAAATGGGCTTTGGATGTGTGGCTTGGTGTGGGATGCGGGGATTTGGGCCAAGGATGAATTTTAAAACAGAGATCCAACGAGCGAACCCGAAGCTAAGCAAACGAATTAAATCCAACAAGGTATTGATTTTTGAATTTTCCTTCCGACGTCCGTTTCCCGCGACTTCCGTAACTTATCGGGTAGTGCCTCCATATGAGGCTCATCATCGGGACTTATATGCAAAAATGCAGTGCCTACAGGAATGCTAAATTGGTAATGTTTATAGATTATGAATATGAAGTGTGGTAAGTAAGTTGTATATAAGTTTTAAGTGTGTGATTTCTGCATTTGTTTATGTTGGTAGAGTGCGTATGTATGAGTATAGATTATTTATGGGATTGTTTTATAAGTTGTTGATATTATTAGACATGAAAGTAAGCTAAGCTTTGATTATATGCACGTGTATGAAGCATGTATGATGAAACCATATAAGCATATAAAAAAAAACGATACGTATATCATTTATTCGTAGGAATGCATGAGCATATACATGATTTATGATTTTCAGAAACTGATAAAGAAGTTGAGATTGTTTTGAACTCAAAGTGTTTTAAAGGAAATGTTTTCAGAAAATATTTTCTTACAGCTTTGAGATACAAAGTATGGTTTATTGTTTTCGAGGCATGAGGTAAAAACTCACCCCAATATGTAACTATTACAGAGATGGAATTGACGGATATAGTCACATGTGCACATGTGGAGGACTGAGGGGACGCTCTCAGATCCTCGAGTCGGGCTAGGGGGACGGCGATACGTAACACCCCTAGACCCCAGTTTTTGAGCTTGGGTGGTAGCATAAATCCGCACCTCCAGCTCCAGTATGTGGCTTGGGGGATGGCGATACGTAACGCCCTAAGACCACCAGTTTCAGGGCAGATATGACATGTTTTGGGGACGGCAATACGTAACGCCCCAATGTCATGGATTTACATATCTCGCTCTAAGGCGTATGGGGGGACGACGATACGTAACGCCCCCATGCGTCAGTTTTTCAGCAGATATCCAGATATTTGTTTTTCAGAAAATGAGTTTTGAAATAACAGGTTTTCAGAGAATAGTTTTCAGAAAATACAGATTTCAAATAGAGACTTCAGTTTTCAGAAACAGTTTTCAAATGAGCCGTTTTTAGAAACAATTTTCAGAGAACTGTATTTTAGAAAGACAGATTTCATAAAGAGTTTCAGAAAGCAATTTTTAGAAAACAGCTTTTCAGAAAGTATTTTCAGAACAGTATATGTTAAAGTAGAAAGTAGTCTATAATTTATACATATAAAACATACATTTTGGTTACCCATTGAAAATGCATGTGGTTGATATTATGCACGATCGTAATAGTACATTCATATGTAAGTTTTTTCAGAAAAAGCTTTAAAGAAATAGTTCATAAAGCATGGCATAAAGAGTAGAGTATAATTCACAAGATAGGTATATAGATCATACATTCTAGAAAACATTTGAGTTGCATATAGCTAATAGTAATGCATGATTTCAATATTATGCTTATATATATTTGTGGATGATGCATGTATGATTGTAGGTTTTCATAAGAGGTCCTCTTTGGGAATAGTAATGCGTGATAATATGATTGCATTCATACATGTAAACATAATCTAAAGTTGTGTGATAATGTTTGAAGAAAAGAATATTTATTTATCCGATTTGATGATATTTCAATGAAATAAAAGAAGGATAAGTATGGTAAATAACCAAACTAAGATTAGCAAAGAGTAAACAGGTAAGTACTAAGATATTAAAATAGCACAGTAAAAGCGTAATGGATCTGAATTTGTTAGTTGGTGATATAGAACTTGATGTATTCAGTATGGATGCTTGTTAATGTAAATGATAAACAAAAGTTAAAGTGTGACCAGATAAAAGGATTAATGACAAAGTAACATGTCTGTGAAGTGGATAGGGAATAATTAGCTAGTTCTGACCTAATACATAATTGCATGAACACATAGATAGCCATGTTAAAACAGAAACATGATTAAGACTTTGTATGTGATTGAAGCTCAAGGAATGAGCATAGTTACTGAGTCTTATGACTCACAACCCAACAGTGTTTGAGTTTTGCAGGTTGGAGACCTGATAAGTCGACCACAGACATCAGAGCTTGAGGAGCCGGATAGCAGAGTTGCAGTCAGCAAGTCACCAGGTCTTGGGGTATAAGTTAGCTGTAAAAGTTTGAGTTTGAGTTGTATAAGTAAAGTTTGTAAAAGTTTTTATTTATACGTATTTTCGGGCACGGAGCCCAGTAGTATTGTCTTGAATTCTCCGCTTTAGTATGATTTTATATGTTGGGCCCTATAGGTTGTATTGTGGTGCTGGACCTTGATCCAGATTGCATGACTTTTAGCAGAGGTCATGTCGAAATTTTGTCAGAGTCAGAGGCTTATGGATACATGATTAGCCTGTCTCCTGCCGGTAGCATCCTAGCCTAGGCGGGATGTTACAGAATCCTACAATGAAGTGACTCGTGAACAATTCTAGGTCACTCAAAGGTGGTCAAGTGATTCTAGAATGATAGTCATAACTATAAGTTTTCATCTAGAGCTCCAAACTCTAATTTTAAGTTCCATGTCCGACATGAATATTTTTTACCCAATCACAAGCATATTATGTTCATGTTTCCAAAGCATCCATATACAATGTATATTCATTAGCCTGATTTCAATTTCAAGCTATGTTATTATGTATCAAATACATAACACATCTATAGGTTTAACTAATAATAACAACTCACTAATGAAAATATAACTTTAGGGAAGATCAAACTTGCCTACCAAGCTTGATTCCAAAATCCAATATTCTTCTCGTAGTTGAAATATTGTAGAGAACAACTGATGCTCCTCTCACAAAACTTTACTTAGGATATTATTTATTTCTTTTACTTAATGCTTGTTTTAGCTTACTTGCAGGTTTAAAAACTTGTTAAAGCTTGCTTTTTATAGTGAAACTTATGTAATTTTTAATTAATAAAAGCTCTAATCAACTTTTATGTGGGCTTAATTTAATTTGTCCAAATATATATAATTAAGTGTGACTAATTACCTTTGTCTAGCACTTTAGTAACACCCCGCCAGAGGCAGGATGTTATTGGTAGGAGACAGGATTGATCTATCTTCATAATCCTCTAAATTTCCAGAAAATCGGGTATGATGTATCCCAAAACTGGCCAACCTGGAACAAAGTCCAGCATCAAAATGAACATGAAATAAACATCATATATCAAAAGGACCTCAGGTCCACACAACACATCAGAATCATCACCTAAGGGCTCTGTGCTCACATCATCTATCAACGCTCAATGGCTTCATGCCTACAACATCATAAGCAATCAAATCATTTACTTTATATACAAACAGCGTGCTCTTCAGGACAACAAAATGATAACCAAATATCCTAAACTTCTAAAACTTCTTCCAGGACACTTGGGAGGTTGACTACTGCTTCGGTGATCCGCGTCGCGAGAATGACTTCCAAAGTTGCAATGGTTGACCCGTATGGAAGCCAACCTGAAAAACTAGCAAACTTCTTTGGTGTGAGTTATAAAAACTCAGTAAGTAACTATGCTAGCACTACAAACATAACATACAAGTCAATCACATTAGAAGTTTTTCAGAATTATCAAGTTATTACGAGATTTAGAATCATCAGCTTTTTGTTATCCCTTATATTTTACCCATCTTAAATTTTCAAATTTACATATTTACATGTTGTCATTGACACACTCTAAAAGTGGTTCTTTACTCACAAGTATAAGAGTGTTAAAGTAATAAAATAACCTGATGAGTCCGGGATCGACCCACAAGGAATAAATTTAATAGGATAAAATAATAATTCTAATAAAAATAAAAGATTTGATTTTTTGAAGTGATTTAAAATTTTAAATTAGATTGCAACAATAAAATAAAATATCGGGGCTATGAGATCCACTTTTTAATATTTCAAATTTAGAAATCTTATTTTTTATAATATATAAATTGTCAATATTAGCTAGTTAATTTAATTCAGGAATTAATTATACCAAAATAAATAAAACCAGCTATAAAGGCGGTGATAACTTTTGTTTATAACAAGTCCAGTTAGGTACTTAATTATGCCAAATAAATAAAACCAGTCATATAAGCAGTAACAAAGTTGTCAATAATTAATACAGATTTAAATTAAGTATTAATCATTAGATTACAATTTATATATTATAATATAAGTGAGATTAATCAATATTTTCATATTAAAAGCTCACCCTTTACCCCAGCAAAAAGAAATTAACCACTCATAATTTAAATAACAAACACACACATAATTTTATTACAGAAAGAAAAAGAAAATACAAGAAAGGTTTAAAAAAAAAAACACACATGAGCTAAAAATCCACAAATTTTCATAGAAAACTATGTAATCTAGTTTGAGGAAAATGAGGTGCAGAACACCTCTATTAATAGAGGTGCTCGCAATTCCTGATGCAAATGCAATTGTAAAATTTCATGTGGATTGCCACTATCCATATATATATATATATATATTACTATAATAATTACTTATAATAAAATTTGGATTTTTCATCAATTTCGGTTTTGAAAAATTCAAAAATTAGAAAATCTTGTCAATAGTAAAATTGTAGATCTTTGAGTATTCTTTCATTTGGAATTAGAATCACTTCAATTTGATATTGCAGTAAAAAAGTTATGGCCAAAATACGAATATTATGCAGGGTTGGAATTTTTGAATTTATAGATTGTTCAAACGCCCTTTAAATTTTTGGCCCCTAAAATCCAAATATTATGTCAATTTCTAATTATACAGCCAAAGTATTATTTCACATACATAAGAAATAAAAATCACACAACATAAATTTAATTATTATTTTATAAATATGCAAAATTAAGGGGATTAATGAAACTACAAGTGTAAAATAATTCATTTTCTTTTAATAAATGTGCACTTTTTAGTGTTCATCACACTCCAACCAGCTTATTATTAGTCCCTAGTAATTTAAACGAAAAATTTTAAAAAATAAATAAATTCTTATCCAAATTAATAATTGGTTTCTTTATTTCTAAATGATCAAATAAGTAAATTTTCTTGTACTTTTTACCATTATTCAATACACACATAAAATAAGGTATCAATCTATTCATTGTGCCCACAATATTTACAGGCCTTGTTGAAAAGAGAGTAATATTTTTATCCTAAAATTATATTAGAGTTCACACCTTTTGGCAATGAAAGTTTATTTATAAATACAAAAATAGATTTTTTTTATATATAATAATACATCTTTAATCATTGTAACGAGTTTTGGACCAGTGACTCCCAAACAGTTGGTTTTAGGGCACTAGGTGTTAAGACACCCCTACAGACTTAATTGCTCGGATATAAGATATTAAAAAGAAAAATGTATGATTTCCTAAAACTTTCTCTTTAACCCAAGTACCGATCTTTGGGCCAATGACTCCCAGACTAATTGGCATTATGGCACCAAGTGTTAAAACAATCATACAAATTTAATTGCTCGAGTTAAAGAGGCTATGAAATCGAACTTATTCACACTTTTTTTTCCCTTTTAAACTAACTCAAGCTTTACCATTTTACGCGAACAATATCAATGCCTATTGAGGCAAGATGTCTGGTTACTAAGTAAAAATATGATTAATTTTTTGAATAAAAACATAAATTTCATTGACTTTAGGTATTACCTCCAAAAAACTAGAGAACTGAATATTATAAAATTTTCACTTACAACCCATGATCATATTGTTGGACAATTATGACCCATAACATCATTATTTGTACAGATCACGGTGTTGTTGTACAAATTAACTATGTGACAAATGAGATTGCACTCTTATCATTTGTGATTAGATCACCTAGATGTATAAATGATGAGAGGTCCATATGATTAGTGCCTGAATTGAGAATGATATGAGACAGTATCAGTCCACGAAGGCAGAATCATTAAATATCCCTAGTCAAAGTATTATCGAGATTGGACATCGATGAATACGTAAAAGACTAGTATTACACTTGTGCGTGTTGTGGGAGCACAACGACATAGTTCTCATATGTTTGGGTATAGGATGCTCATGCAAGTGTAATAGGAGGTTGTGTTTCACCGATGGTACGGGAAACAGCTTCGCTCTGGATAGACCCCCTCAGAATTCCATTGGTAGTATGACTACGTGTCTATGGAAGTCCGAAATCAGGGTAGGTATATTTGGTCTTAACCTGAGACTTGCACCACTAATACATACGACAATCAATATACTTTGGTTGAGGTCGTCCAGGGCTTTAACCGGTTTCTGTGTACGCCAATTCTAGGTATATCGAGAATCGTAGTGTGTTGGGTGTGATGTCAAGACGGAAGTGTCACTCCAGTCATATAGAGTTGATGATCGAGCAGGGATACAGAACTGGTTCTCTAATAAAGGTTGCAACCGTCGGGATAATATGACTTGGTCATGATAATCCGATATTAAAGAGACTAGTTGCTAGTTATCCGATATATGCATCGTACGGGGCAGACACTGTACCAGCCCCAGGCCTTGCATGTGATCATCTGATATTGGACAGAAATACGCAATACTACGGTATACTACGCTTGATATAGATCCTTATTCCTGTAAGGATATTTCCGGAGAATTGGGTAGACATGGCTCTTTGCTAGAAGCCAACCTTGTCTTGTAAATCGGTAAAGCGTAGTACTTGGTACTTACGTGTTCGGATAGTCCGAATACCGACTTTACTGCCAACATATCCGGGGATCTCATGGGAAGGATTCACCGATGACGTATGACTCACACTTTTAATTAATCTGGATTAATAAGATGAGAGAGAAAATTAATCTGTGATTAATTGCGGATATATTTTATCTGGGATAAAATATCAATAAAGAGAGAGAGCGATTGATTTGGAATTAATCGGTAAATTAATATATTCGATATATTAACGAAATTGGATTTCGACGCGGAATTAGAATTAGATTTTAATTCGGGCGAACGAGTTAATTTAGAATTAATTCGTTAGCGACGTGAATAGTAATTATGCTTGACATGGTTATTTAATTAAATTAGATTTAATAACGAAGCAACGAAAAGTTCGTTAATTAAGAATTAGCGAACCTGAGCCTGATATTATTTGCGAGCGCATACGCATTTCGAATTCGAATGCGGCAAATCAAATCAAGCGTCAAATCGCTAGTCGCACCTAGCGTCACATCATTCGTCAATAAAGTGATGAATGTCTTTCACTTTGAGTGATTGACGCCAGTCACTATTCACTGAGTGATGGATTGATGGCAAGTTGATGTGTGTGGTTGGCATTTAATGCTTTGTTTTTTGAGGAAAAAATTTGGTAATTGTTTTTGGAAAATATATTACCATTTTTGCGTAACAAAACATAAGACACAAATCTCTCTCTCTCCTCCATTTTTCCTCCCCATCTCACGCCCTTGGGGCTGTATTTTTTCTTCTATTTTGGGCAGTGTACTGCCGAGAGACAAAGAGAAAAAGGGAAGCAAAGTGCTTGGTTTTTGCGGAAAAAATCAAGAGAGCTAGCACTCCGAGAGACATGTGAAGGTGATAGGGAAGTTCACCCATGAGCCGGGATTCGTTTGACGAAGCTTGGAGCTTGTTCAAGGAGCATCAATGGACGCCAAAATGGAGCAGACCAGTGAGCTCACTGCCGAGCAGTCCTAGAGGTAGAAATCGGATTTTTGTTCGTCGTAGCTTCGCTCAACCGATCGATGTGAGTATTCCGCAACTCCCTCGTTGTATTCGCACGTTTATTTCATGTTCGTTATTTGATCCTATGGACCTAGAAATTCCAACAATGGTATCAGAGCGAGTAAAAGCATGAAATACGAATAGGGCTTAAAATTTGGGTAAAATGTGTTTGAGCATGAATTAATGAAATTGGATGATTTAGTATGTTTATAACATGTTTAATTTAAGATTGATTGGATCAATTTAATGAAATGTTGTTTGGAACAAAATTTCCCCAAATTTTTATGTTGGCCGAGAGGTCTCTATGCCCTAATGTCTTGGGATTTTTGTTTCGTTGATCATTGGATGAGTTGGAAACAATCGGGAAATGTTGATTGCGTATTTAATTTGATTGAAACCGAATCGATTTTGAAAATCCTTATTTTGCCGAGACTTTGAGTATGATTTGGGTTTGATTTTGATTAATTTGTGTTGGACACTAATTGATGTAGATGAGCATGATTAATTAGCCTAATTTGTGTTTTGGAATATTGATTTGGGTGATTAATTATGTTAATACACTTTAGATTAATTAAATTGGAAAATTGGATTTTTGTAATTTAATTGATTTGGGCCTATTTTGTGAAATTGGGCTTAAGTGTTGTTATTGGGCTTAATGGGCTTTGTTGTACAAAGTTGGATTAAGGCAAATTGGATTGGATACAATTGGGCCCAAAACCGCTTCCATGAAGCCCAAATGTGACTTAATGGGCCTTTATAGTTTAATTGGGCCTAATGGGCCAAAATTGATTTAAAGGCTTATGGGATAATTCCCAGATTGGACTTTGGTTATCGGTTTGACCCGAGTTGACCAAAAGTCCACGCCTTAAGAAATTAATTAAAAGCCCATTGGACTTTAATTAAATTGACGTTGGACGTTAATCGGGCTTTGAGACCCGTAATGATTAAATTTGGAATTTAAATCGTAAAAGGTTTATTAATAAAGTGTAATATTTAATTTGGAATTAAATAGCGAATTAGAATTAAATGCATATTAATTGGATTTAAAGATGTAGTTTAATTTAATTCGAGAATTCGTACTTTAAGTACTTATTCGCAAAAACAAGTTTGACTCGAGCAAAATCAAATCGTTGTTTGAACATTGGATGATCCCTAATTATTGATTAATTAATTGGATTAGATTGATTGATAACATGCTTGTGTGAATACATGGTTGCGATGCATGAATAATGTTTATCGGATGGATATTAGATGGGTGGGCAATTTTAGAAATTGTAATAAATTTGATTTATTAATTAGACCTGCGTGTCCAGCCTTATTACCTCTCATTTCTTTGCATTCTCTTCTCACCTATTCCCCTCAATGTAAATGAGGTTTCTTTAGAAGTGTAGTGTAACGGGTAGAAGTAATACTTGTGCTAGCGGGAGAGAGAAATGGAGAGATTTGATCTAGGATCAATTGTGTAAATTATCCATCTGCATATCATTATTATTTTTCATATGCGCTTTATTATGTATTTAAAATGCATGTTTAAGGGTGTATGATGATGAGACCTTAACAAAGATAATAAATTGGGTGCCAATTTGCACACGAAAAACCCTCGCAATATATTAAGCGTCATTCCTTCCATTGAGTGATTCTTACTCAAGATCTAAGACGTCATTGGTTTGTTGGCCAAAGTCAAGGCCTTTGTCTGTCGAGGATGTGTTTGAATCACGAAGGCTTTGTTACATGTTAGTGTCTTGTCCAAGTTGTGGTTTGTTGGCCAAAGTCAAGACCACTTCTTGTCCATCGACATTGATTACGAAGCTTTCAATGGTCAATGGGTCGCGCTTAACTAGGATCACTAAGTTTGTTGTGCCAAAGCCAAGGCTTAGTTGATTCAGAGGAAAAAAGGTTAGGTAATACATTGGATGTATTGGCATATATTTGATATATGTTTCGGACTTGGATGTCCCCCTACCGGATCTAGGAATTGGATTGAATCCAATCGATCTTAGAGATCTACCTAGTTAATTATCATACAATTTGTTGGCCAAAGTCAAGATTGTGTGATATTTAACGGGATCCTAACCCACTAGGAAACACGGTTTCCCGAGTACTCGACAAAGGGTTAAAGGCTCGCCGAAAAATAGTGGGAGGCAAGAATTGAATTTGAAATGTTGTTCAATTACTCGCCATACGCGCTCAAACAAATATCATTCGTCAATTCAATTAAATGTTAGTTGGAATAATATTTAAATCGTTGTTTTAATAAATAGTTGGAGTATATATTCAAACTATTCATTTATAGTTGATTTTATAATTGGATTATAGTAATCAATATAATTGATTTTAATCTATTAAATTATAGTTGATTAAATAGTTGGACTATTGCAATCATTATAATAAATAGTACCTAATTCTTTGATTTAATAGTTGGACTATTGGAATCAAGAAATAATTGAAAGATTGACATTTAAAACATAATCCTAGGGAAAATGTATTTAAATGATTTAATTTTTAAATTGGGAATAATTTCAGGATGGTCCTGAAAAATAATAAGTTATTTTATTTGATAAAATAATATATTAGGCCAAACCTAGAGTTAAGCAAACAGTAGAGCATAATCTTTGGAAGATTATATGATGATAACTTTAGTGCTTAATCCATTATACTTACCACAGTAGACTCCTTAATTTCTGAATCAGAACTAAGGATTAGATCCTTAAAGTATGATACTGAAATTGAAGGATATTCATAAATCTATACTTAGATTTTTGAAGTACTAATATTGCAATAGTAAACTCTTGGAGATTTAATGACTATTCTCAAGGAGATAAAGTCAAACTTTGCAATTAGGCAAGTAGCGCAAGGCGTACCTTACTTCGATATTCTAGAAACCAATGGCTTGGCCAAAGGCTTCTGGAATATGAAAAAGGGCAAAGAAAAAATCATTATAATCTTCTAGGAAGATAAATGACATATCCCAAAATGTCTGCTAATTGTGGCAAACGGGATCGCGGAAGCGTGACTGTCGTTTGGACAAAGCAGACATGAAGGAATTGAAGACGGGCAAGGCTCCGACTTCAAATATGTTTGTCATAAATATATTCACTACTAGTATTAAAATTGGATTTTAGATACTTAGTGTGATATATATATAATATATATATATATATATATATATATATATATTGATGTTCAGAATTTGTTTTGAACAGGATACTGACTTCAAGTGAGATTAATCTGCGAATTAGAAACGGGACGAAAGTCGCTGTTTTAACCGTAGATACCTAACTTTAGGAACTACCTTCGGGTGAGTACCTAAATTTGGAAACTGTTATAATGTAACTAGTTTGACTAGATACATTATCTTTATATTAGTGTTTAACCCGGTGCGGGTGAACCTTTATATTCTAGAACACTAAAGTGTTTTATTATATAAAGATGATATTGAGATAAACACATTAGATTTGAATAACAGTATTTATATTTTGAATATAAATAAATCTCAAATATATAACATGACAAACAAATAACTCAAACTGATTTGATCAGGAGAAACATATTGTGGCATTGTTGTCTGGGACACAATCAAACAAGACTCGTATATCCGCACTTTTGAAAAGCGGGTACTCGGACTAATTTGATTCCAATCAAATAAAGTCTGCGAATCTAGTTTATTGGGCAAAGTGCCTAAAACACTATTTATTTGGTAAAAGTGTAAATGTCACTGATCTTTTAGCCCTAATTCATAGTGAAGCAAGTGGGCCCATGTCTAGCTAGGCTAGATGTGGATATGAATATTTCGTGACCTTTACGGATGTGGCATCGCGTAATGGTTCTGTGTTTCTTTTGAAGAACACAAATCAGAAACTTTTAAGTTTCGACACGAAATAGACAAACCGATCGGCTATAGTATTATACCGTCACGGTAAGACCGTAATGGAAAATACTTAAGCAATAAGTTTCTATTATACTTGAAAGAGTAAAGTATTCTTTCAAAAGAGGACTCCCCTCCGGAACACGTCAGATTGACGGTGTGTCCGAATCGAGTAACCGAATTTTGTTAGACATGATTAGGTTAATCATGAGTCGCTATGAGCTACCATTTCCTTCAACGGGTAAGCTTTAAACAATGCAAGAACTTATTTAGAATAAGGTTCCATTAATATCTGTTTGACAGGTATCATATTAGATATGAACGGGAAAGAAACCGGGTTTCACATTCCTGAAAATTTGGGTATGCTAGGCATATGTTTGGATGATACCAAACTAAAACCCAAATTGGATAAGTGCCAATTGTAGGTTATCCTAGGGATACCATAAGTATTGTACTTATACAACTCACAAGAGAACAATTAGATTGTTGCACACCATACGGTTTTCCTAAGAGGAATACCGATATGCAGTGGTTAGTGGGAGGATAGTAAAACTCGATGAAAATCAGAGTAATACTATTCCAGGCACCGAATCTTATGGAACACATATATTTCATCAAGGATGAAACTACACCATTAATCTTCGAATACACAAGAACCGCGTAAGTCGGAGACTGTCAGAAAATAAACCTGGGGTATAGGTTTCTGATCTCACCTCGCAAAGATGTCTATCTTTTGAGGTATACCAACTGACTATGTATGAGGTAGTGATACAAGGTATCGACTCCCTATTATGACAAAGTGTCATGAGTCCGAAATGGATTCCATGTATATCAACAAGTTTGGACACTAGTTGATGTACCGCAAGGCATTGTGCCTATTGGTACTTTATAAGTCTTCGAAGAAGACATACATATAAAGCTAGGCTTTTAGCTGAAAGGTATCGTTATCAAAATTATGTTGATTTCGATTCAACCTTTTACCTGTTGCCATGGTAAATCCATTTGGATAATGCTTGCTAACGCTGCATGTTTTATTTATGAAATATGTCAGCTTAACGGGAAAATCGTTTTCTTGAAAATGAAACCTTTTGGAGGATGTCTACAACATCCTGTCGATTTTTTCGTTTGCGGGTTATTCGATCCATGTTTGGATTGAAGCAAGCATTAGGTTCTTGGAATTATCATTTTGATGTAATCATAAGGGTTTATGATTTAATTCAAAATGAAAATGATTCTTGTGTATAATGAGGTTAATGGGAGCGCACTGACAATACTGTCCAAAATAAATAATGATGATAATATGTCATTTCTTGGAAATGATATTCCCAATATATAATCGACGAAAGCTTGGCTTTCGAGAAAACTCTCCGAGAAACCGTACATTGAAAAATGTACGTGACCTGGTGTCTCATACGCTTTGAGCATATGATTCACAAACGGGACAATCCTTGTGATAGTCACTGGATTGAAGTTAAGAACATCTTTAGTATCTTAGAGAACTAAGGATGCTGTCTTAAACTCTGGAGAATGAGAACTTGAAGTGACTGGGATCACTGTTGCAAGTTTCCTAACCGATAAAGACGACTAAAAGTCGTAAACAGTACTATACAGTTTGAACAACGGAACAGTGAGCTGGAAATCTTCCAAGCAAGATACTGTTACCGAATAAACAACAAATACAGGTTATTGTTGCAGCTGAAGCAGCAATAGAAGCCTTCTGAGGTCGATAATATCTAATTAGATTAGATATAGTTCTTTTAGCAGCTGAGCTAGGCTTCAGCACATGCTAAAGAATTAATGGTCTCATCAACGATCCAGATAAATACTTCGACATTCATCTGATTCGTTCGGATCATACATTGTGGTAATGTGATGATCGAATAAATCGCATCAGACGATAATCATGAAAATCCGCTAACGAAAACCTTTCTCAGCAATTTGAGTGAACTGGTACATAGTTCGGGTGTTAGACACTCGAGTGACTGGATATAGGCCAAGTGGGAGATTGTTGGACAATTATGACCCATAGCGTCACTATTTGTACAGATCACGGTGTTGTTGTACAAATTAACTATGTGACAAAGGAGATTACGCTCTTATCATTTGTGATTAGATCACCTAGATGTATAAATGATGAGAGGTCCCTATGATTACTGCCTGGATTGAGAATGATTTGAGACAATATCAGTCCGCGAATGCAGAATCATTAAATATCCCTAGTCAAAGTATTATCGAGATTGGACATCGATGAATACGTAAAAGACTAGTATTACACTTGTGCGTGTTGTGGGAGCACAACATCATAGTTCTCATATGTTTGGGTATAGGATGCTCATGGAAGTGTAATAAGAGGTTGTGTTTCACCGATGGTACGGGAAGCAGCTTCGCTCTGGATAGACCCCCTCAAAATTCCATTGATAGTATGACTAAGTGTCTATGGAAGTCCGAAATCAGGGTAGGTGTATTTGGTCTTAACCTGAGACTTGCACCGCTAATACATACGACAATCAATATACTTTGGTTGAGGTCGTCCAGGACTTTAACCGGTTCCTGTGTACGCCAATTCTGGGTATATTGAGAATCGTAGTACGTTGGGTGTGATGTCAAGACGGAAGTGTCACTCCAGTTATATGGAGTTGATGATCGCGCATGGATACAGAACTGGTTCTCTAATAAAGGTTGCAACCGTCCGGATAATATGACTTGGTCATGATTATCCGATATTAAAGAGACTAGTTGCTAGTTATCCGATATATTCATCATACGGGGCAGACAGTGTACCAGCCCCAGGCCTTGCATGTGATCATCTGATACTGGACAGAAATACGCAATACTACGGTATACTACGCTTGATATAGATCCTTATTCCTGTAAGGATATTTCCGGAGAATTGGGTAGGCATGGCGCTTTGCTAGAAGCCAACCTTGTCTTGTAAATCGGTAAAGCGTAGTACTTGGTACTTACGTGTTCGGATAGTTCGATGACCGACTTTACTGCCAACATATCCGGGGATCTCATGGGTCACTTCCCAAAGATTCACTGATGACGTATGACTCGCACTTTTAATTAATCTGGGATTAATAAGATGAGAGAGAAAATTAATCTGGGATTAATTGCGGATATATTTTATCTGGGATAAAATATCAATAAAGAGAGAGCGATTAATTTGGAATTAATCGGTAAATTAATATATTCGATATATTAAACGAAATTGGATTTCGACGTGGAATTAAATTAGATTTTAATTCGGGCGAACGAGTTAATTTAGAATTAATTCGTTAGCGACGTGAATAGAAATTATGTTTGGCATGATTATTTAATTAAATTAGATTTAATAACGACGCAACGGAAAGTTCGTTAATTTAGAATTAGCGAACCCGAGCCCGAGATTATTTGCGAGCGCATTCGCATTTCGAATTCGAATGCGGCAAATCAAATCAAGCGTCAAATCGCTAGTCGCACCTAGCGTCACATCATTCGTCAATAAAGTGATGGATTTCTTTCACTTTGAGTGATTGACGCCAGTCACTATTCACTGAGTGATGGATTGATGGCAAGTTGATGTGTGTGGTTGGCATTTAATGCTTTGTTTTTGGAGGGAAAAATTTGGTAATTGATTTTGGAAAATATATTACCATTTTTGCTTAACAAAAACATAACACACAAATCTCTCTCTCTCTCCTCCATTTTTCCTCTCCATCTCACGCCCTTGGGGGTGTATTTTTTCTTCTGTTTTGGGCAGTGTACTGCCGAGAGACAAAGAGAAAAAGAGATGCAAAGTGCTTGGTTTTTGCGGCAAAAATCAAGAGAGCTAGCACTCCGAGAGACATGCGAAGGTGATAGGGAAGTTCACCCATGAGCTGGGATTCGTTTGACGAAGCTTGGAGCTTGTTCAAGGATCATCAATGGACGCCAAAATGGAGCAGACCAGTGAGCTCACTGCCGAACAGTCCTAGAGGCAGAAATCCGATTTTTGTTCGTCGTAGCATCGCCTAACCGATCGATGTGAGTATTCCGCAACTCCCTCGTTGTATTCGCACGTTTATTTCATGTTCGTTATTCGATCCTATGGACCTAGAAACTCCAACACATATGTTACCACATATATTGATAATACTTGTCAAATTAGCTTATGCAGATCAAATTTAATCAAAATTATGAAGAATTCACAAATTTAAATGATTTAAAAAGAAATGAACAAAAATAACTTGTTACGAATTATTTTGAGATGCGTCTCAGGAGCAAAAACTCCTTACACAACCACCTATGAACAACAATTCCACTTGGTTAGTAAAAATTTTTTTGTTAGTTTGTATGCATTTGTTTTTAAAACACAAAACAAAATATTTTTGTAACGACCGGTAATTCTTACTACTGCCTACAATGATACCATTATGTACGAGATGAAGGCATGTAAAATAAATTAGGATGAGACTCAAATATGTTTATGAAATGAATTTGGAGATGATCGGTAAATTTCTCGAGGTCCCGGGACGGGACTGTACCGTGTTTATTTTAGATTTCCCATAGTATTTTGGGTATAACTTTTTCATACGATCTCCGAATTTTATGAATTTTATATCGTCGAAAAGCTGATATCAAAACCTACAACTTTCGCTTAAACATTTTTCCAAAATGTAAGTTAAAATTTGGATGAATAGTGATTTCGGGATTAAAAAGAAAAATCTCTAAATTTTTAGATTTCTCTACATTTTTCCCGTAATTCCAAATATTTAATAGCCCCCACTATATAACGCCTCACTATTCACAAAATCAAAATTTGGGGGGGGGGAAGAGAGGAAATGCCATAAGAAAGAAAATGGGAGAAGAAGAAGAAGAAGAAGAAGAAGAAGAAGAAGAAGAAGAATGAGAAAATGAAAGAAAGAAGAAGGAAATGGAAGCAAGCAATGTTGGACAATTATGACCCATAACATCACTATTTGAACAGAACATGGTGTTGTTGTACAAATTAACTATGTAACAATGAAATTACTTTTTTATCATTTGTAATTGGATTACTCGAATATACAAATGATAAAAGTCCTTATGATTAGTTCCAGATTAATAGATATGAGACAATATTAATCCACAAATATTTAATCATTAAATATACCTAGTCACAGTATTATCGAGACTGGACATCGATAATGCGGAATAGTCTAGTATTACACTTGTGCGTGTTATGTGAACATAACGACATAGTTCTCATATATTTAGGTATTGGATACTCATGCAAGTGTAATAGGAGGTTGTGTTTACCGATGGTATGGAAATAGCTTCGCTCTAGATACACCCCTCGGAATCCCATTGGTAGTATGACTATGTGTCTATGGGAATCCGAATCAGGGTAGGTGTATTTGGTCTTAACCTGAGACTTTCATCGCTAATACTTGCGATAATCAATATACATTGGTTTTGGTCGTCCATGGCTTTAACAGGTTATGTGTACGCCTCTTCTGGGTATACTGAGAATCGTAGTGTATTGGGTGTGATGTCAAGATGGAAGTATCACTTCAGTCATATGGAGATGATGATCACACATGGATACAGAACTGGTACTCTAAGTATTATAGCCATCGGGGAAGCATGACTGAGTCATGACTTTCCGATCATAAAAAGACTAGTTGCTTGTGATCCAATATATGCTTCGTACGGGGCAGACACAACTCCAGCCCCAGGCCTAGCATTAGACATCTGATACTGGATCGTAATACGCAATACTACGTATACTACCCCTGACAAATATCATGTATTCCGTAGAAGAATATTTCTGGAAAATTGGGTAGGCACAGTGCTTTGCTAGAAGCCAACCATGTCTTGTAAATCGGTAAGTACGTGGTACCAGGAACACGTATTCAGATAGTCCGATGACCGAATTTACTGCCAACATATCCAGGGTGTTGGACAATTATGACCCATAGCGTCACTATTTGTACAGATCACGGTGTTGTTGTACAAATTAACTATGTGACAAAGGAGATTGCACTCTTATCATTTGTGATTAGATCACCTAGATGTATAAATGATGAGAGGTCCCTATGATTTGTTCTTAGACGGAGAATGATATGAGACAATATCAGTCCACGTAGGATAAATCATTAAATATCCCTAGTCGGAGTATTATCGAGATTGGACATCGATAAATATGTAAAAGACTATTATTACACTTTTGCGCGTTTGTGAGGGCACAACGGTATAGTTCTCATATATTTGGGTATAGGATACTAATGCAAGTGTAATAGGAGGTTGTGCTTTACCGATGGTACGGGAAACAGCTTCGCTCTAGATAGACCCCCCGCGGAATCCCATTGGTAGTATGACTATGTGTCTATGGGAGTCTACAATCAGGGTATGTGTATTTGGTCTTAACCTGAGACTTGCACCGCTAATACATACGACAATCATTATACTTTAGTTGAGGTCGTCCAGGGCTTTAACCGGTTCTGTGTACGCCAATGCTGGGTATATTGATAATCGTAGTGTGTTGGGTGTGATGTCAAGACGGAAGTGTCACTCCAGTCATATGAAGATGATGGTCACGTAGGATACAGAACTCGTTCTCTTAAATGCTCGAACTATCGGGGTATTATGACTAGGTCATGTATATCCGATTATAGAGACTAGTTACCAGACATCCGATATGTGCTTCGTACGGGGCAGACACAATTCCACCCTCAGGCCTAGCACGTGATCATCCGATACTGGATCGAAATACGCAATACTTTGGTATATTACGCTTGATATAGATCTAATATTCTTATAAGGATATTTTTGGAGAATTGGGTAGGCATGGCGCTTTGCTAGAAGCCAACCTTGTCTAGTAAATCGGTATAAACGTAGTACGAGGTACTTACGTGTTCGGATAGTCCGACGACCGAATTTACTGCCAATATATCCGGGGATCTCATGGGTCACTTCCCGAAGATTCCCCGATGACGTATGACTCGCACTTAATAAATCTGGGATTAATTAGAAGAAAGAGAAAATTAATCTAGGATTAATTACGGAGTTATTTTATCTGGGATAAAATATTAATTAAAGAGAGAGAACGATTAATTTAGAATTAATCGATAAAATAATATATTCGATATATTATGCGAAATTGGATTTCGATGCGAAATTAAAATTAGATTTTAATTCGGGCGAACGAATTAATTTAGAATTAATTCGTTAGCGACGTGAATAGTGATTTCGCTAGGCGTAATCGTTTAATTACGTCGCGACGAAAAATTCATTAATTTAGAATTAGCGAACTCGAGCCCGAGATTATTTGCGAGCGCATTCGCATTTCGAATTGGAGTGCGGCATGCAAGTCAAATCAAGTGTCAAATCGCTAGTCACATCAAACGTCAAATCACATGTCACTTTGAGTGATGTGATAATTTGATTGATTGATTTGAATGATTGATGTGGTAGTTGAAAAGCTTTAATGCTTTTTGCTTTTTGGCTTTTGACTTTTGATTTTTGGAAAATTGAAAAGTTGTAAATGGTTTATTTTATTTTTGGAAAATATATAAACCAAAATACATTTTTCTTTTTCCATTCCTCTCTCCACATTTACGTTTTCTTGGAAAACATTTTCCCTCCTCTCTTTCCCTCCTTTTTCCTCACACGGTTTGGAACCGTTTCTTCCCTAAAATTTCTGGCTATGACCGAATTAAAAGAGGAAGCAAGGAAGAAGAGAAGTGCTAGCACACACTTGGGTTATACAAAGGTGATAGGGAAACGATTTCTTGAGCTTGGAATTCGTTTTTGGAGCTTGAAGCTTGGAGCTTCCATGGTGTTCATCAATGGCCGATTCTTGGATGGACAAAAATCAGCAAAACCGAGCAGCCCACTGCTCCATATGGCCAGTGTCGAGCTTCAACAAGGAGGAAGATGAAGTGTTATTCTTCGCATCTCAAACCGTTCAATGTGAGTATGTATTTCGCCTTACTCCTTTGTGTATTTATGCGAATTTTGTGCTTGATTTGATGAATCTTGAGACCTAATTAGAAACCAACAATGGTATCTATGAGCTTTGTTCAAGCATGAAAAAGTTAGGGTTTGAAATTGGGTAAAATCAATTGAAGCATGATTTGGTTAAATTGATTTATTAAGTATGCTTGTATGTTGATTAATTGAAGTTGTGCATGATCAATTTCATGAAATTGGATTGGATCCAATTTTCCCCCAAATTTTTGGGCATGGCCGAAAATATAAACCCTATTTGTCTTGGTAATTATTGTTTGTTTGATCATTGGATGACTTAAAACAATCGGGTAATGTTGTTTTGAAGTTCAATTGGATTGAATTTTGATTTGAAACAATTTTCCCTTTAAAAGTTGGCTTGGCCGAATTCAAGTAAATTGAAATTCATTGTGTTTTTTTATTTTAATTCATTGGATGAGTTGAATTGATTTGGGAAATGATGATTGTGGATTCAATTGGATTGAAACCGAATCGGATTAGAAAAACCCCTAATTGCCGAGACTTTAAGCATGTAAATTGGGTTTGATTTTGAATGAATTATGTTGGACACTATTTATTATTGAAGTGCATGATTAATTAGGCTAATTGATGTTTTAGAAATATTAATTGGGTGATTAATTGTGTATTACACTTAGGTTAATTAATTATGGAATTTTGAATTTTATAAGTTAATTAATTGGGCTTGTTTTTGGAAATTGGGCCTTTTAGGTTGTAATTGGGCTTTTGGGCTTGGTTGTACCAAGTTAGGTTTAGGCCAATTTGGTTGGATCCAATTGGGCCCAAAACCGCATCCATAAAGTCCAATTATGACGTAATGGACCTTAATTATTTAATTGGGCCTAATGGGCCAAAATTAATTTAAAGGCTTATGGGGTAACTCTCGGATTGGACCTTGGTTATCGGTTTGACCCGAGTTGACCAAAAGTCCACGCCTTAAGAAATTAATTAAAAGCCCATTGGACTTTAATTAAATAAACATTAGATGTTAATCGGGCTTTGAGACCCGTTGCGATTAAATTTGGAATTTAAGTCGTAAAGGTTCGTTAATTAAAGTGTAATATTTAATTTGGAATTTAATAGTGAATTAGAATTAAATGCGTTTTAAATTGGATTTAATTATGTAATTTAATTTAATTCAAGAATTTGTACTTTGAGTACTTATTCGCAAAACGAGTTTGACTTGTGCAAAAATCAAATCGTTGTTTGAACATTGGATGATCACTAATTATCAGATTAATTAATTGGATTAGATTGATTGATAACATGCTTGTATGAATACATGGTTGCGATGCATGAATAATGTATATCGGATGGATATTAAGGGTGGGGTGGGGCAATTTTAGAAATTGTTGTAATAAATTTGATTTATTAATTGGACCTGCGTGTCCAGCCTTATCACCTCTATACTCTTTGTATTCTCTTCTCACCCATTCCCTTAATGTAAATGAGGTTTCTTTAGAAGTGTAGTGTAACAGGTAGAGAGTAAATACATGTGCTAGCTTTGGAGAGAGAAAATGAGAGATTTGATCTAGGATCAATGTAAAGTATCCATCCGCATATCATTATTATTTTATTTCATATGCGCTTTATTATGTGTTTAGAATGCATGTTTAAGGGTGTATGATGATGAGACCTTAACAAAGATAATAAATTGGTTGCCAATTTGCACGCGAAAAACCCTCGCTCAATATTAAGCGTCTTTCCTTCCATTGAGTGATTCTCACTCAAGATCCTAGACGACATTGGTTTGTTGGCCAAAGTCAAGGCCTTTGTCTGTCGAAGATGTGTTTGAATCACGAAGGCTTTGTTCCATATCAGTGTCTTGTCCAAGTTTTGGTTTGTTGGCCAAAGTCAAGACCACTTCTTGTCCATCGACATTGATTACGAATCTTTCCATGGTCAATGGGTCGCGCTTGACTAGGATCACTAAGTTTGTTGTGCCAAAGCCAAGGCTTAGTTGATTCAGAGGAAAAGGTTAGGTAATACATTGGATGTATTGGCATATATAAGATATATGTTTCGGATTTGGACGTTCCCCTATCGGATCTAGGAATTGGATTGGATCCAATTGATCTTACAGATCTACCTAGTTAATTATCATATATTTTGTTGGCCAAAGTCAAGATTGTGTGATATTTAACGGGATCCTAGCCCACTAGGAAACGCGGTTTCCCGAGTACTCGACAGAGGGTTAGAGGCTCGCCGAAAAATAGTGGGAGGCAAGAATTGAATTTTCAATAATCGTTTAATTACTTGCCAAACACGCTCAATCACAAATTATTTCGTCATTAGATTAAATGTTAGTTGGACTAATATTTAAATTGTTGTTTTAATTAGCAGTTGGACTGTATTATAGTTGATTATATAATTGGATTATAGTAATCAATAAATTTGAATTAATTAATTTCAATTTACAGTTGATTTTATAATTGGATTATAGTAATCAATGTAATGGAGGTTAATTGATTTAAATTATATTTGATTGTATAGTTTGACTATAATAATCAATATAATACATAGTACCACAAATCGTTGATTAAATAGTTGGACTATTAGAATCAAGATATAATTGAAAGATTGACATTTAAAACATAATCCTGCGGAAAATGTGTTTAAATGGTTTAATTTTCAAATTGGGAATAATTCCAGGAAGGTCCTGGAAAAATAATAAGTTAGTTAATTTGATAAAATAAGGTATTATGCCTAAGCCTGGAGTTAAGCAAATAAGTGGAACATGATATCTGGAATATTCATGTAATGATAACTTAAATGCTTAATCCATTAAGCTTGTCGCGGTAGACTCCTTAATTTCTGAATCAGAACTAAGGATTAGATCCTTAAAGTATGATAATGAAATTGAAGGACTTTCATGGATCTATTTTAGATCTTATGAAATACTAAAAATTGAAATGAATAATTCTTGGAGAATTAATGACTAATCTCAAGGAGATAAAGTCAAAGTTTGCAATTAGGCAAGTAGTGCAAGGTGCACCTTACTTCGATATTCTAGAAACTCGAGGCTTGGCCAAAGGTTACTAGAATGTTGAAAAATGGCAAAGGCAAAATCATTATAATCTTCTGGGAAGATAAAGGACATATCCAGAATGTCTGCCTAAATGTGGCAAAGGGGATCGCGTAAGCGTGACTGTCGTTTTGACAAAGCAGACATGAAGGAATTGAAGACGAGCAATGCTCTAACTTCAAATATGGTTTTCATAATTATGTTCACTACTAGTATTAAATTGGATTTTAAATACTAAGTGTGGTACATAAATATATATTGATGTTCATAATCTGTTTTGAGCAGGATACTGACCTTAATTGAGATTATATCTGCGAATTGGAAACGGGACGAAAGTCACTGTTTTAACCGTAGATACATGAATTTAGGAACTACCTTCGGGTTAGCACTTAAATTAAGAAACTGTTATAATGTAACTAGTTTGACTAGATACATTATCTCTATATCAGTGTTTAACCCGCTGCAGGTGAACCTTTATATTCTAGAACACTAAAGTGTTTCATTATATAAGATGATATTGAGATAAACACATTAGATGTGAATAACAGAATTTATATTTTGAATATAAAAAAATCTCAAATATATAACATGACAAATAAATAGCTCAAACTGATTTGATCAGTTAAGAAACTTAAATGTGGCATAGTTGTCAGGGACACTATTAAACAAGAATCGTATATCCACACTTTCGAAGAGTGGGTACTAGGACTAATTTGATTCTATTCAAATAAAGTCTACGAATTAGTTTATTGGGCAAAATGCCTAAAACACTATTTACTATTTAAAAGTGCTAGGTCCACCGATCTGTTAGCCCTAGTTCATAGTGAAGCAAGTGGGCCCATGTCTAGCTAGGCTAGATGTGGATATGAATATTTCGTGACCTGTACGGATGTGGCATCGCGTTATGGTTATGTGTTTTCTTTGAAACACAAATCGAAAACTTTCACAGTTTCGACGCGAAATAGACAAACAGATCAGCTAAAGTATTAAACCGTCACGGTAAGACCGTAATGGAAAATACTTAAGCAATAAGTTTCTCGTATACTTGAAAGAGTATAGTATTCTTTCAATGAGGACTCCTCCCGGACACGTCAGTTTGACGGTGTGTCCGAATGGATTAACCGAATTTTGTTAGACATGATAAGGTTAATCACGAGTCGCTCTGAGCTACCATTTCCTTCAGCGGATAAGCTTTAAACAGTGCAAGAACTTATTTTGAATAAGGTTCCATAATAATCTGTTTGACAGATATCATATTAGATATGAACAGGAAAAGAAACCGGGTTTCACATTCATGAATATTTGGGAATGCTAGGCATATGTTTGGATGATACCAAACTAAAAACCCAAATAGGATAAGTGCCAATTGTAGGTCATCCTAGGGATACCATAAGTATTGTACTTATACACCTCACAAGAGAACAATTAGATTGTTGCTCACCATGCGGTTTTTCTAAGAGGAATACCGATATGCAGTGGTAAGTGGGAGGATAGTATAACTCGATGAAAATCAGAGTAATACTGTGTTGAGTTTCTTTTGAGGTCCAAGATCAATATTAAGCATGAAAACATATGTGAATACAATCAACGGAGGTGCGGAATACTCACAATGATCGGTTAAGACGATGCGGAGACGAACAAAACTGAAATTCTGCCCTCCAAAACGCCACTGCTGTGCAGATTTTCTGCCTCCAAAAATCAGATTTTGATCCATGATTTGAAGCTCCAAGCTTCGTCAAATGATTCCCGGCTCGTGGGTGCGTTTCCCTATCACCTTCGTATGCCTCCTAAGTGTGCTAGCACCTTGATTTTTACCATAAAAATCATTCCAAATTGCTTCCAAAGCTCACGGCAGTGAGCTACTGCCATGGAGAGTATAAGCCCTCTTGGGCGTGAATGAGTGAAGAAAAATAGTCTTCAATTGTGCCACACAATTAATAACATATTATATCAGCTCATCCATGGTTTCTTGCTTCTTAATCTTCACGGCAAAAGCAGTGAAAAGAAGATCAAAAACTGCCCCAAAATGGGCGTGTAAGAGAGAGCAAATCTGCTCCATTTTTGGCGAGAGAGAGAGATAGCATTATTAAAGAATAATGCATGAAATATTGTATATAATTATCCATTATCACAAAGCTCCCACTTCTCTTTGTTTACTTGGCAGTGGAGTGCCATAAAATAAACAATAATTCAGCCACTAAGGGCGTGAGTGGAGAAGCAATTACAGCCCACTTTGGGCGTGTGAAATAAGAAGCAAAATGGAAGGATTAGTTGGCTATTATTTTAGCCAAGAGAGAGAGTGCCATAATGCTCTTTCACGTGAGCATTAGGTAGAATAATAGGTAGTGTTATTTTAAGTAGTGTAATTAGATAAATATATACACGACTTTGGCTTTTAATAATCAAATTAATAAAGCCACACCAACTATTACACCAATCACATGTATTATATAATAATACTAGTGTAGTGGTCCTACCACTAAAATATTCTAAATATTAATTGGTAATTGCGGCAACGCGACGAAGCTCGGGTCGGTTCCGTTAATTCCGAATTAACGAATTTACCGTTGCGACGTAAATAATAATGCCTCGCAAAATTATAAAGTCGCTCGCAAATTAATTCCAAATTAATTCGCTTGCCCGAAATTAAAATCCAATTTTAACTTTACGTCGAAATCCAATTTCCGCTAATATATCAAATATATATTATTTTATCGATTAATTCCAAATTAATCGTTCTCTCTCTAAATAATATTTTATCCTAGATAAAATATCTCCGTAATTAATCCCAGGTTAATTTTCTCTCTAATCGAATTAATCCCAGATTAATTTTCTCTCTAATCGAATGAATCCCAGATTAATTCTCTCTCTCATCGAATTAATCCCAGATTAATTTAAAGTGCGAGTCATACATCATCGGTGAATCATCGGGAAGCGACCCATGAGATCCCCGGATATGTTGGCAGTAAATCCGGTTATCAGAATATCCGAATACGTGCGTACCTAGTACCACGTTCTTACCAATTTACAAGACAAGGTTGGCTTCTAGCAAAGCGCCATGCCTACCCAATTCTCCAGAAATATCCTTATAGGAATATATAGATCTGTATCAGGCGTAGTATACGTAGTATCGTGTATATCGATCCAGTATCGGATGGTCACGTGCTAGGACTGGGGCTGGTATTGTGTCTGCCCCGTACGAAACACATGTCGGATGTCTGGTAATTATTCTCTATAATCAGATATACATGACCTTGTCATAATACCCTGATAGCTGCAGCATTTGAGAGTACTAATACCGTATCCTACGTGACATCATCCCCACTATGACTGGAGTGATACTTCCGTCTTGACATCACACCCAATACCCTACGATTCTCTATATACCCAGCATTGGTGTACACAGAATCGGTTAAAGCCCTGGACGACCTCAACCAAAGTATATTGATTGTCGTAAGCATTAGCGGTGCAAGTCTCAGGTTAAGACCAAATACACCTACCCTGATGTCGGACTCCCATAGACACACAGTCATACTACCAATGGGATTCCGAGGGGGTCTATCCATAGCGAAGCTTTTTCCCGTACCATCGGTAAAACACAACCTCCTATCGCACTTGCATAAGTATCCAATACTTAAGTATATGAGAACTATGCCCGTTATGCCCTCACAACGTGCACAAGTGCAATACTAGTCTTTTACGCATTATCGATGTCCAATCTCGATAATACTCTGACTAGGGATATTTAATGATTAATCCTTCGTGGACTGATACTGTCTCATATCATCTCAATCCAGGAACTAATCATAGGGACCTCCTATCATTTATATATCTAAGGTGATCTAATCACAAATGATAAGAGAGCAATCTCCTTTGTCACATAGTTAATTTGTACAACAACACCATGATCTGCACAAATAGTGACGTTATGGGTCATATTATCCAACAATCTCCCACTTGGCCTATAGCCAGTCACTCGAGTGCCTAACACCCGAACTATGTATGGTTGGCTCAAATTTCTGAGGAAAGATTTTCGTCAGCGGATTTGTATGATTATCGTCTGATGCGATTTATTCGATCATCACATCACCACGATGTATGATCCAAACGAATCAGATGAATATCGAAGTTTATATCTGGATCGTTGATGAGACCATTAATTCTTTAGCCTGTGCTGACGCCTAGCTCAGCTGCTAACAGAACTATATCTAATCTAATTAGATTTGTTATCGACCCAAATGGCTTATATTGCTGCCTCAGCTGTAGCAACAACCCACATTTGTTGTTTATACGATAACAGTATCTTGCTTGGAAGATTTCCAACTTACTGTACCGTTATTCAAACTTTATAGTACCGTTATTTTTATCGGTTATGGAAACTTGCAACAGTGATCCCAGTTACTTCAAGTTCTCCTTCTCCATAGATTAAGACATCATCCTTAGTTCTCTAAGATACTAACGGATGTTCTTAACATCAATCCAGTGACCATCATATGGATTGGCCTGTTTGTGAATCCATATGCTCAAAGCGTATGAGACACTAGGTCGCGTACATTTTTACAATGTACGATTTCTAGGAAAGTATTGACAACTTTAAATCTATAGTAGAGTATCTTTATTCCTTGAATAAAGGTTGTTACTTCCAAGAATTCTACGGAGAATCAAGCTTTCGCCGATTATTTTATGGGAATATCATTTCCAAGAAATGACATATTATCATTAATTTATAGGACAGCCATTGTAAGTGCGCTCCCACTAACCCTCTGATATACACAAGAATCATTTTGTTTTGAATTAAATCATATACCATTATGATTACATCAAAACAATAATTCCATGAATTTATGCTTGCTTCAATCCAAGCATGGATCGAATAACCTGCAAACCTTGTTTGCTAGTTTTATACGACAAAACCGTCAGGATGTTGTAAACATCCTCCAAAAGGTTTCCTTTTCAGGAAAGTGATTTTCCCGTTCAGCTGACATGTTTCATAAATGAAAAATGCAACCATAGCAAGCATTATCCAAATGGATTTACCATGACAACAGGTAAAAGGCTGAATCGTAATCTACAAAATGTTGATAACGATACCTTTCTGTTAAAAGCCTAGCTTAGAACGTTGGTTCTTGTGTATTTATTGGTTAATGGTATAGTTTCATCCTTGATGAACTATATGTGTTCAATTAAGGACTTGGTGCCTTGAACAGTATCACTCCGATTTTCATCGAGTTTTACTATCCTCCCACTTACCACTGCATATCGGTATTCCTCTTAGGAAAACAACATGGTGAGCAACAATCACATTGTTCTCTTAGTGAGTTGTATAAGTACTATACTTTGGTATCTCTAGGATAACTATACAATTTGGCACTTATCCAATTTGGGTTCTAGTTTGGTATCATCCAAACATATGCCTAGCATACCCAAATTCTTAGGAATGAGAAACCCGGTTTCTTTCCCGTTCATATCTAATATGTAATCTGTCAAACAGATTTTTATGGAACCTTATTCTAAATAAGTTTTGAACTGTTAATACGTATCCGTTGAAGGAAATGGTAGCTCAGAGCGACTCATGATTAACCTTATCATGTCTAACAAAATTCGGTTTATCTCGTTCGGACACACCGTCATATTGACGTGTTCCGTGAGGAGTCCTCGAGAAACTTACTACTTAAGTATTTTCCATCTCGGTCTTACCGTGAAGGTATAATACTATAGCCGATCTGTTTGTCTATTTCGTGTCGAAACTTTAAAAGGTTTCTGATTTATGTTTCAAAAGACACATAACCATAACGCGATGCCACATCCGTAAGGTCACGAAATATTCATATGTTTGAGATTTTATTTATATTCAAAATATAAATACTGTTATCTACATCTAATGTGTTTATCTTAATATCATCTTTATATAATGAAACATTTTAGTGTTCTAGAATATAAAGGTTAATCCACAACGGATTAAACACTGATATAAAGATAATGTTCCTAGTCAAACTAGTTACATTATAACAGTTTCCTAATTTAAGTACTCACCCGAAGGGTAGTTCCTAAAATTAGGTATCTACGGTTAAAACAGCGACAGTTATCCCGTTTCCTATTCGCAGAATAATCTCTATTGAAGTCAGTATCCTGTTGATAACAGATTCTGAACATCAATTCATATTTATGTACCACACTAAGTATTTAAAATCCAATTTCAATACTAGTAGTGAACATAATTTTGACAAACATATTTGAAGTCAGAGCCTTGCCCTTTCTTCAATTCCTTCATGTCTGCTTTGTTCAAACGGCAGTCACGCTTCCGCGATCCTGTTTGCCACAATTAGTCAGACATTTTGGGATATGTCCTATATCTCCCAAAAGATTATAATGATTTTGCCTAATATGTTATTTTATCAAATAAATTAACCTATTAGTTTCCATGACCATCTGAAATGAAATTATTCCCAATTTTAAATTAAACCATTTAAATACATTTTCCCTGGAGGATTATGTTTAAATATCAATATTTCAATTAATCTTGATTCTAATAGTCCAACTATTTTAATCAAATGATTTAGGTACTATATATTATAATGATTACAGTAGTCCAACTATTTAATCAACTATAATTTTAATTTGTTATATTCAATTATATTGATTACTATAATCCAATTATAAAATCAACTATTAATTGAAATAGTTTGAATATAGTCCAACTATATGATTAAAACAACATTAAATATTAGTCCAACTAATACTTTTAAATATATTGACAAATGATATTTGATTGAGCGCGTATGGCAAGTAATTAAACGAGTATTGCAAATTAAATACTTGCCTCCCACTAATTTTCGAAGAGCCTCTAACCCTCTGTCGAGTACTCGGGAAACCATGTTTCCTAGTGGGCTAGGATCCCGTTAAATAACACACAATCTTGACTTTGGCCAACAAATTGTATGATATTTAACTAGGTAGATCTCGAAGATCAATTAGATCCAATCCAATTCCTAGATCCAGTAGGTGGATTTCCAAATCCTAAACATATATCTTATATATGCCAATATATCGAATATATTCCCTAACCTTTTTCCTCTGAATCAACTAACTAACCTTGGCTTTGGCACAACAAACTTAATGATCCCAGTTAAGCGCGACCCATTGACCATGGAAAGCTTCGTAATCAATGTCGAGTGACAAGAAGTGGTCTTGACTTTGGCCAACAAACCACAACTTGGACAAGACACCGATATGGAACAACAAAGCTCTCGTGATTCAAACACATCTTCGACGGACAAAGGGCTTGACTTTGGCCAACAACCCAATGCCAATCTTAGATCTTGAGTAAGAATCACCCAATGGAAGGAAAAACGCTTAATATGATTTGAGGGTTTTCGCGTGCAAATTGGCAACCAATTTATTATCTTTGTTAAGGTCTCATCATCATACACCCTTAAGCATGCATTCTAAACACATAATAAAGCGCGTATAAAAAATAATAATGATATGCGGATGGATATTTTACACATTGATCCTAGATCAAATCTCTCCATTTCTCTCTCAAACTAGCACAAGTATTACTTCTACCCAATTACATAACACTTCTAAAGAAACCTCATTTACATTGAGGGGAATAGGTGAGAGAAGAGAATACAAAGAATATGGAGGTGATAAGGCTGGACACGCAGCAGGTCCAATTTAATAAATCAAATTTATTACAACAATTTCCAAAATTGCCCCACCCTTCTAATATCCATCCGATATACATTATTCATGCATCGCAACCATGTATTCACACAAGCATGTTATCAATCAATCTAATCAAATTAATTAATCTGATAATTAGTGATCATCCAATGTTCAAACAACGATTTGATTTTGCTCGAGTCAAACTCGTTTTTGCGAATAAGTACTCCAAGTGTGAATCCTCGAATTAAATTAAACTACATAATTAAATCCAATTTTAACTTGTATTTAATACTAATCTGTTATTTAATTCCAAATTAAATATTACACTTTATTAATAAACCTATACGACTTAAATTCCAAATTTAATCGTTACGAGTCTCAAAGCCCGATTAATATCCAATATTAGTTTAATTAAAGTCCAATGGGCTTTCAATTAATTTCTTAAGGCGTGGACTTTTGGTCAACTCGGGTCAAACCGAATAACCAAAATCCAATCCGGGAGTTACCCCATAAGCCTAGAAATCAATTTAGGCCCATTAGGCCCAATTAAACTTTAAAGGTCCATTAGTCGCATTTGGGCTTTTGGAAGCGGTTTTGGGCCCAATTGGATCCAATCCATTTGGCCTAAACCTAACTTAATACAACCAAGCCCAATAAGCCCATTTACAACATTTCAAGCCCAAATCCAATCCAAGCCCAATTAATTAAATCATAAAGTCCAATTTCATAATTTAATTAACCTAAAGTGTAACTCATGATTAATTACCGAATTCAATATTTCCAAAATATTAATTTGTCCAATTAATCATGTTCATTAGCATCATCACATGTCCAACATACTTTGATGAAAAATCAAACCCATTCATGCTTATTCATGTCTCGGCCAAGGTAAGTAATTTTATGTCCGATTCGGTTTTAATCCAATTAAATCAACGATCGTCATTAAATCATTTTCCAACTTGATTCCAACTCATCCAATGATTAAAATAAAAAATCCAAGACCATTTAGGGCATGTCAAGATTCGGCCAAGTGAGGATTTTATGTCCAATTCAAATCCAATCCGATTTAATCAATCCAACATGAAATCAACATCCCGAATGATTTCAACACATCCAATGAACAAAAATCAAAATCTTCAAGACTTTAGGGAATGATGACCATTCGGCCAAGCCTTAATATTTAGGCAAAATTGTTCCAATCAAAGTTTCAAGCATACTAGTTCATCCAATTTCATTATTTCATGCTCAAAATCAATTTTCCAATTTTAAGCCCTAAATTATATTTCATGCTTTTCATCGCTCTGATACCATTGTTGAGTTTCTATTGAGGTCCAAGATCAATATTAAGCATGAAAACATATGTGAAAACAATCAACGGAGGTGCGGAATACTCACAATGATCGGTTAAGACGATGCGGAGACGAACAAAACTGAAATTCTGCCCTCCAAAACGCCACTGCTGTGCAGATTTTCTGCCTCCAAAAATCAGATTTTGATCCATGATTTGAAGCTCCAAGCTTCGTCAAACGATTCCCGGCTCGTGGGTGCGTTTCCCTATCACCTTCGTATGCCTCCTAAGTGTGCTAGCACCTTGATTTTTAGCGTAAAAATCATTCCAAATTGCTTCCAAGCTCACGGCAGTGAGCTACTGCCATGGAGAAGTATAAGCCCTCTTGGGCGTGAATGAGTGAAGAAAAAATAGTCTTCAATTGTGCCACACAATTAATAACATATTATATCAGCTCATCCATGGTTTTTGCTTCTTAATTTCACGGCAAAAGCAGTGAAAAGAAGATCAAAAACTGCCCAAAATTGGCGTGTAAGAGAGAGCAAATCTGCTCCATTTTTGCGAGAGAGAGAGATAGCATTATAAAGAATAATGCATGAAAATATTGTATATAATTATTCCATTATCACAAAGCTCCCCACTTCTCTTTGTTTACTTGGCAGTGGAGTGCCATAAAATAAACAATAATTCAGCCACTAAGGCGTGAGTGGAGAAGCAATTACAGCCCACTTTGGGCGTGTGAAATAAGAAGCAAAATGGAAGGATTAGTTGGCTATTATTTTAGCCAAGAGAGAGAGTGCCATAATGCTCTTTCACGTGAGCATTAGGTAGAATAATAGGTAGTGTATTTTAAGTAGTGTAATTAGATAAATATACACGACTTTGGCTTTTATAATCAAATTAATAAAGCCACACCAACTATTACACCAATCACATGTATTATATAATAATACTAGTGTAGTGGTCCTACCACTAAAATATTCTAAATATTAATTGGTAATTGCGGCAACGCGACGAAGCTCGGGTCGGTTCCGTTAATTCCGAATTAACGAATTTACCGTTGCGACGTAAATAATAATGCCTCACAAAATTATAAAGTCGCTCGCAAATTAATTCCAAATTAATTCGCTTGCCCGAAATTAAAATCCAATTTTAACTTTACGTCGAAATCCAATTTCTGCTAATATATCAATATATATTATTTTATCGATTAATTCCAAATTAATCATTCTCTCTCTAAATAATATTTTATCCTAGATAAAATATCTTCGTAATTAACCCAGATTATTTTCTCTCTAATTGAGTTAATCCCAGATTAATTTTCTCTCTCATCGAATTAATCCCAGATTAATTATCTCTCTCATCGAATTAATCCCAGATTAATTTAAAGTGCGAGTCATACATCATCGGTGAATCATCGGGAAGGACCCATGAGATCCTCGGATATGTTGGCAGTAAATCCGGTTATCGGAATATCCGAATACGTGCGTACCTAGTACCACGTTCTTACCGATTTACAAGACAAAGTTGGCTTCTAGCAAAGCGCCATGCCTACCCAATTCTCCAGAAATATCCTTATAGGAATATATAGATCTGTATCAAGCGTAGTATACGTAGTATCGTGTATATCGATCCAGTATCGGATGGTCAGTGCTAGGCCTGGGGCTGGTATTGTGTCTGCCCCGTACGAACACATGTCGGATGTCTGGTAATTAGTCTCTATAATCAGATATACATGACCTTGTCATAATACCCCGATAGCTGCACAGCATTTGAGAGTACTAATACCGTATCCTACGTGACATCATCTCCACTATGACTGGAGTGATACTTCCGTCTTTACATCACACCCAATACCCTACGATTCTCTATATACCCAACATTGGTGTACACAGAACCGGTTAAAGCCCTGGACGACCTCAACCAAAGTATATTGATTGTCGTAAGCATTAGCGGTGCAAGTCTCAGGTTAAGACCAAATACACCTACCCTGATGTCGGACTCCCATAGACACACAGTCATACTACCAATGGGATTCCGAGGGGGTCTATCCATAGCGAAGCTGTTTCCCGTACCATCGGTAAAACACAACCTCCTATCGCGCTTGCATAAATATCCAATACTTAAATATATGAGAACTATGCCCGTTATGCCCTCACAACGTGCACAAGTGCAATACTAGTCTTTTACGCATTATCGATGTCCAATCTCAATAATACTCTGACTAGGGATATTTAATGATTAATCCTTCGTGGACTGATACTGATACTGTCTCATATCATCTCAATCCATGAACTAATCATATGGACCTCCTATCATTTATATATCTAAGGTGATCTAATCACAAATGATAAGAGAGCAATCTCCTTTGTCACATAGTTAATTTGTACAACAACACCATGATCTGCACAAATAGTGACGCTATGGGTCATATTATCCAACATACTGTTCAAGGCACCGAATCTTAATGGAACATAAATAGTTCATCAAGGATGAAACTATACCATTAATCTTCGAATACACAAGAACCGCGTAGGTCGGATAGAGTCAGAAAACAACCTGGGGTATGGGTTTCTGATCTCACCTCATAAAGATGTTTATCTTATTTAGGAATACCAACTGACTACGTATGAGGAAGTGATACAAGGTATCAACTCCCTAATTATGGCAAAGTGTCATATAATCCGAAATGGATTCCATGTATATCAACCAGTTTGGATACTAGTTGATGTACCACAAGACATTGTGCCTATTGGTACTATATAAGTCTTCAAGGAAGACGTACATGGATGGAAACATATCAACGTATAAAGCTAGGCTTTTAATGGAAAGGTATCGTTATCAACATTGTGTTGATTACGATTCAACCTTTTACCTGTTTCCACGGTAAATCCATTTGGATAATGCTTGTTATTCGATCCATGATTGGATTGAAGCAAGCATTAGGTTCTTGGAATTATCGTTTTGATGTAATCATAATGATTTATGATTTAATTCAAAACGAAAATGATTCTTGTGTAAATAAGAGGGTTATTGGGTGCGCACTGACAGTGGCTGTCCTATAAAATAATGATAATATGTCATTTCTTGGAAATGATATTCCTATAAAATAACTATCGGTGAAAACTTGGCTTTCGAAAACTCTCATTGGAATCGTACATTGAAAAATGTATGTGACTTGGTGTCTCATACGCTTTGAGCATATGGATTCACAAATAGGCCAATCCTAGTGATAGTCACTGAATTGATGTTAAGAACATCCGTTAGTATCTTAGAGAACTAAGGATGATGTCTTAGTCTATGGAGAAGGAGAACTTGAAGTGACTGGGATCACTGTAGCAAGTTTCTTATAACCGATAAAGACGACTAAAAGTCGCAAACGGTACTATATAGTTTGAATAACGGTACAGTGAGCTGGAAATCTTCCAAGCAAGATACTGTTACTAAATAAACAACAAATGCAGATTAATTGCAGCAACTGAGGCAACAATAGAAGCCATCTGGGTCAATAACAAATCTAATTAGATTAGATATAGTTCTGTTAGCAGCTGAGCTAGGCGTCAGCACAGGCTAAAGAATTAATGGTCTTATCAACGATCCAGATACATACTTCGATATTCATCTGATTTGTTCGGATCATACATCGTGGCGATGTGATGATCGAATAAATCGCATCAAGATGATATTCATAAAATCCGCTGATGAAAGCTTTTCTCAGAAGTTTGAGCCAACAGTACATAGTTCGGGTGTCAAAGACTCGAGTGACTACTGGCTATAGGCCAAATGGGAGATCGTTGGACAATTATGACCCATAGCGTCACTATTTGTACAGATCATGGTGTTGTTGTACAAATTAACTATGTGACAAAGGAGATTGCACTCTTATCATTTGTGATTAGATCACCTAGATGTATAAACGATGAGAGGTCCCTATGATTTGTTCCTGGACAGAGAATGATATGAGACAATATCAGTCCACGTAGGATAAATCATTAAATATCCCTAGTCGGAGTATTATCGAGATTGGACATCGACAAATACGTAAAAGACTAGTATTACACTTGTGCGCATTTGTGAGGGCACAACGGCATAGTTCTCATATATTTGGGTATAGGATACTCATGCAAGTGTAATAGGAGGTTGTGTTTTACCGATGGTACGGGAAACAGCTTCGCTCTGGATAGACCCCCCGCGGAATCCCATTGGTAGTATGACTATGTGTCTATGGGAGTCTGCAATCAGGGTAGGTGTATTTGGTCTTAACCTGAGACTTGCACCGCTAATACATACGTCAATCAATATACTTTAGTTGAGGTCATCCAGGGCTTTAACCGGTTCTGTGTATGCCAATGCTCGGTATATTGAGAATCGTAGTGTGTTGGGTGTGATGTAAAGACGGAAGTGTCACTCCAGTCATATGGAGATGATGGTCACGTAGGATACGGAACTCGTTCTCTTAAATGCTCGAGCTATCGGGGTATTATGACTAGGTCATGTATATCCGATTATAGAGACTAGTTGCCAGACATCCGATATGTGCTTCGTACGGGGCAGACACAATTCCAGCCCTAGACCTAGCACGTGATCATCCGATACTAGATCGAAATACGCAATACTTCGGTATACTACGCTTGATATAGATATTTATTCCTATAAGGATATTTCTGGAGAATTGGGTAGGCATGGCGCTTTGCTAGAAGCCAACCTTGTCTAGTAAATCGGTATAAACGTAGTACGAGGTACTTACGTTTTCGGATAGTCCGACGACCGAATTTACTACCAACATATCTGTGGATCTCATGGGTCGCTTCCCGAAGATTCACCGATGACGTATGACTCGCACTTAATTAATCTGGGATTAATTAGAAGAAAGAGAAAATTAATCTAGGATTAATTACGGAGATATTTTATCTGGGATAAAATATTAATTAAAGAGAGAGAACGATTAATTTGGAATTAATCGATAAAATAATATATTCGATATATTATGCGAAATTGGATTTCGATGCGAAATTAAAATTAGATTTTAATTCGGGCGAACGAATTAATTTAGAATTAATTCGTTAGCGACGTGAATAGTGATTCCGCTAGGCGTAATCGTTTAATTACGTCGCGACGGAAAATTCATTAATTTGGAATTAGCGAACCCGAGCCCGAGATTATTTGCGAGCGCATTCGCATTTCGAATTCGAGTGCGGCACGCAAGTCAAATCGCTAGTCACATCAAACGTCAAATCACATGTCACTTTGAGTGATGTGACAATTTGATTGATTGATTTGAGTGATTGATGTGGTAGTTGAAAAGCTTTAAATGATATTTGCTTTTTGGCTTTTGACTTTTGGTTTTTGGAAAATTGAAAAGTAGTAAATGGTTTATTTTATTTTTGGAAAATATATAAACCAAAATACATTTTTCTTTTTCCATTCCTCTCTCCACTTTTACGTTTTCTTGGAAAACCATTTTCCCTCCTCTCTTTCCCTCCTTCTTCCTCACACGGTTTGGAACCGTTTCTTCCCTAAAATTTCTGGTTATGACCGAATTAAAAGGAGAAACAAGGAAGAAGAGAAGTGCTAGCACACACTTGGGTTATACAAAGGTGATAGAGAAACGATTTCTTGAGCTTGGAATTCATTTTTGGAGCTTGAAGCTTGGAGCTTCCATGGTGTTCATCAATGGCCGATTCTTGGAGGGACAAAAATCAGCAAAACCGAGCAGCCCACTGCTCCATATGGCCACTGCCGAGCTTCAACAAGGAGGAAGATGAAGTGTTCTTCTTCGCATCTCAAACCGTTCAATGTGAGTATGTATTCCGCCTTACTCCTTTGTGTATTCGTGCGAATTTTGTGCTTGATTTGATGAATCTTGGGACCTAATTAGAAACCAACACAGGGATCTCTTGGGTCGCATCCCAAAGATTCACCGATGATGTTTGACTCGAACAAAATTAATCTGGGATTAATTTAGAGAGAGAATATTAATCTGGGATTAATTGCGTCGACAATTTATCGGAGATAAAATTCGTCGAGGAGAGAGAACGCGATTAATTTGGAATTAATCGATAAAATAAATTTAATAGTTAAATTAGATTTTACTATTTAATTTATTTAATTGGGCTAAAATAATATATTAGATATATTAATTGAAATTGGATTTCAACGGGAAATTAAATTGGATTTTAATTTTAGCGAACAAATTAATTTGGTATTAATTCGCGAACGATTTCCATAATAATTTTACTGGGTATTATTATTTAATTAAATTGGATTTCATTATGCCGCGACGGAAAATTCATTTAATCAGATTAAACGAATCCGTGCCCGAAGTATGTTGAGCAATTCCACTTAAATTTTTAATTTAAAATGGGGTCCACTTCACTTATATCATTAGTCATTTTTGATGATTGACATGATTGATGGGTTTTGATGGAAACTTGAAAAACACTCAACACATTTAATTTTAAAAATTGATCTCTCTCCCTTTAATTAAGGCCGAATGGCCTTGAGTGTGTGAAGGCCGAATGGCCTGCAAATTGGTAGTTGGCAGAATGGCCAACATATATAATGCCGAATTGAAAAAAAGAAATGAGAGGGCTGCTGCTTGTTTTTTTTTTTTTTTTTGGTCTTTTAATTAATTGACGAGGGAATTAAAAGCACTCTGATTTCTTTCAATTGCCTCTGACACTTGCTTTAAAAAAGGCTGAAAAGAAAAACAAAAGAATCAATTGCTTATTTTTCTTTAAAAAACGCAATATGGTTTCTGCAACAAAAAATGTCATTTTGACTTTTCAAAATGAAAGCTTATTGGCCGATTAGATTGGCCATTTGTTTTTCTTTTCACTATGGCCGATTGCTTCCCTCTCTCGGGCAAATTTGTTTCTCCTTGGGAGATAAAATTTATTCCATTTGTTTTTACTAACACATAAGGGAGTCAAATGAAGGTGATATGGATACTCACCCATGAGCTTGGAAGCTTCAACATTCATGAAAAGTTTTGAACTCAACCGATCAATGTAAGTCCTCCGCAACTTATTTTTGATTTTATTCACACACGAATCACGCTTAGAGATCCTGTGGCATGTCTAGGACACTAACAATGGTATCAGAGCGAGCTCTAAGCATGATTTAATTTCTAGGGTTTATAGACTTTATTTAGGGATTTTTGCTTGGAGCTTGTAAATGCGTAAATTGGTTGTTTGGACATGGTTGGATGATGATGACTTGGAGTTATGCATGATTGATTTTGTGAAAAATGGATTAGATTATTTTTCCCTAAAATCTATACCTTGGCCGAATACCCTAGGAATTGCTCATGGTAATTTTTGAATTAAACAATTGGATATGTTGATTCACATGAAATTGAATGTTAATTGTTGATTTAATTAGATTGAAATCAAAATTGGATGTTAATTTCATGTATTGCCGTGAGATGTGAAGCATGTTATAGAATTGATTTTTCCCCAATTCTGTGTTGGACATGAATGAGGGAATTAAGCATAATTAATTAGATTAAATTAATGTTTTGGAAACATTATGTTAATTAATTAAGTATGGTAATTGCACTTTAATTGAATTAATATATAATTTGGAATAATGTATTAATTTAATTTGTTGTATTTGGGCTATTGGGTTTGGTTGGGCCAAATTTTAGTCTTGGATTATATTTAGGCCAAAACCATTTCCATAAAGTCCAAAATATGACTATTGGGCCTTTAATAATTTAATTGGGCCTAATAGGCCAAAATTGATTCTATGGCATATGGTGATTCCTATTGGGCCTAGGCATTATGGGTTAGATCCATTTTCGCCGAAAGCCCAAGCCTAAAGAATTAATTAAAAGCCCATTGGACTTTAATTAAATAGTATTGGATACTAATTGGGCCTTTGAGACCCATTAAGATTGGATTTGGAATCCAAGCCTTTAAGGCATATAAATAAGTGTAATTATTTAATTTGGAATAAAAAATATGAATTAGTATTGGATACAATTTAAATTGGATTTAAAATTGTAGTTCGATATAATTCAAGAATACTTACTTTGAGTATTTATTCTTAAACGAGTTGGACTCGAGCAAATCAAATCGTTGTATGAACATTGGATGATCATTAATCAAAGATTAATTAATTGGATTAGATTGATTGAATAATATGCTTTGTGTGAATGCTTGGAAGTATGTATGAATATCGGATGGATATTAGATGAGTGAGGGCAATTTTGGAAATTATTGTAATAAATTTAGAATTTATTAAATTGGACCTGCGTGTCCAGCCTATTACCTTTTTCTCATTGTATTTCTCTTCTCACCAATTCCCCTCAATGTAAATGAGGTTTCTTTAGAAGTGTTATGTAATTGGGTAGAAGTTAGAATAATGCTGGCGGGAGAGAGGAAAAGGAGAGATTTGTTCTATGAACAAATTGTATTATATATCCATCCGTATATCATTATTAATTTATTTCGCGTCTTATTATGCTTTTAGAATGCATGCTTAAGGGTATATGATGAGATCTAATCAAAGATAATAAATTGGTTGCCAATTTACGTGAAAAACCCTCAACAAATATTAAGCATTTTCCTTCCATTGAGTGATTCATTCTCAAGATCCAAGATTGGCACTGGTTTGTTGGCCAAAGTCAAGACCTTTGTCCATCGTGGATGTGTTTGAATCATGAAGGCTTTGTTCCATATCGTATGTCTTGTCCAAGTTGTGATTTGTTGGCCAAAGTCAAGATCACTTCTTGTCCATCGACATCGATTACGAAACTTTCCAAAGTCAATGGGTCACGTTTAACTGGAAACATTAAGCTTGTTGTGCCAAAGTCAAGGTTAGTTGATTTAGAGGAAAAGGTTAGGAAAATATATTGGCATATATATTATATATATGTTTCAGACTTGGAGGTCCACCTACCGGATCTAGGAATTGGATGAGATCCAATTGATCTTAGGGATCTACCTAGTTAAATATCATACAGCTTGTTGGCCAAAGTCAAGGTTGTGTGTTATTTAACGGGATCCTAGCCCACTAGGAAATTAGGTTTCCCGAGTACTCCACAGAGGGTTATAGGCTCGCCGAAAAATAGTGGGAGACAAGTATTAAATTTACAATTTCGTTTAGATACTTGCCAATACGCGCTCATTTCATTTTTCGTCATTATTTTTAAATATATTAGTTAGACTAATATTCAATTGTTGTTTTAATTAAACAGTTGGACTGTATTCAAACTACTTCATTTGTAGTTGGTTATATAATTGGATTATAGTAATCAATACATTTGAATGTAACCAATCAATTGTAGTTGATTATATAGTTAGACTATAGTAATCATTATATTTAATTGTACCCGAAATTGTTGATTGGATAGTTGGACTATAGCAATCAAGATGACTGAAAGATTAGCGTCATAGGACATAATCCTGGGGAAAATGTCTTTAACGGCTTTAATTTTCAGATTGGGAGTAGAACCTCTCGAGCATGAGCCCGGAGTTGAGCAAATAGTAGAGCATGAGCTTAGGAAGACTCGTTGTGATGATAACTTTAGTGCTCAGTCCGTTATGCATAGCTAGAGCTTCTTAAAAGGACATATCACAAGTTGTCTGCCTAAACTGTGGCAAACGGGGTCACTAGAAGTGTGACTGCCGTATGGACATGGCAGACATGAAGGAAGTGATGGCGGGACAAGGTTCCGGCTTCAAGAATATTTTTTATAAACGTGTTCACTACTGGTTTTAAAATTGGATTTTTGATACTAGAAGTGGTACATGAATATATGTACTGATGTGCAGAATCTGCTGGTAAGCAGGAGACTGGCTTCAGGTGAGATCGACCTACAAGTCGGAAACAGGACGAGAGTCGTTGTTTTGGCCGTAGGAACTTAAGTTTTGGAACTGCCATTTCGACATGTACTTAAACTAGGAGACTGTTGTAATGTATCTAGTTTGACTAGGAACATTATCTCTGTATCTAGTTTAACCCATTGCGGGTATACCATTGTATTCCAGAACACAAGGTGTTCTGTTTATAAAGATGATATTGAGATATACACATTAGATGTGAATAACAGTATTTATATTTTGAATATAAATGAATCTCAAACATATAACATGACAAACAAATAGTTCAAATTGAATAATTCTAGTGAGGCTTATTTGTGGCATTGTTGTCTGGGACAAGTTAACAAGACTCGTATATCCACACTTTCGAAGAGTGGATACTTGGACGGATTTGATTCTAATTCAAATAATGTCTACGAATCGAGTTTATTAGGCAAATTGCCTAAAACACCTTTTACTTAGTAAAAGTGCAAGTGCCACCGATATGTTAGCCCTCGTTCATAGTGACGTAAGTGAGCCCATATCTAGCTAGGCTAGAGGTGGGTATGAATAATTCGTAACCTTTACGGATGTGGCATCGTGTTACGGTTATGTGTATCTTATGAAACACAAGTCAGAAACTTTTGAGTAATTCAAAGAGTTTTGACACGAAGTAAGAAAACAGATCGGTAAAAGTATTAGAACATTGCGGTCAGACCATGATGGACAATACTTAAACAGATGAATCACTCTGAGCTACCAATTTCCTTCTGAGGATACACATTAAACTGTGAAGTACTTATTTTGAATAAGATTCCATAAAAACTGTTAGACAGACTTCATATTAGATATGAACATGATAGAAACTGGGTTTCTCATTCCTGAAGATTTGGGAATGTTGGGAAAATGTTTGGATGATACCAAACTAGAACCCAAATTGGATAAGTGCCTATTTGTAGGTTGTCATAGGGAAACCAAAGTATAGTACTTATACAACTCACAAGAGAACAATGTAATTGTTGCTCTCCATGCGGTTTTCCTAAAAGGAATTCCTATATGCAGTGGTAAGTGGGAGGAAAGTAAAACTCGATGAAAATCGGAGTAATATTGTTCAAGGCACCGAATCCTTTACGGAACACCAACAGTTCATCAAGGATGAAACTGTACCATAATTTTTGAATACACAATAACCGACTACGTATGAGGAAATGATACAAGGTATCGACTCCCTTTATAGCAAAGTGCCATGAAGTCCGAAATGGATTCCATGTATATCAACCAAGTTTGGATACTGGTTGATATACCAGAAGGCATTGTGCCTATTTGTACTATATGTGTCTTCAAGGAATACATACATGGATGGCAACATACAAATGTACACAGCTAGGCTTGTACAGAAATGGTTTCGTCAACGATATAGTGTCCATTACGACGAAACCCTTTCACTCGTTGCCATGATTTAATCCATTCGGATAATGCTTGCTTTAACTGTTTATTTCGTTTATGAAATAAGACAGCTGTACGCCAAAACCGCTTTCCTTAACGGAAACCTTTTGGAGGATGTTTGTATGCAACATCTTGACGTATTTGTCGAGCCAAAACATGCAAACAAGGTTTGCAAGTTAAATCGATCCATTTATGATTGAAGCAAGCATTGCATTTTTGGAACCAGCATTTTGATGTAATCATAATGGTATATGATTTAATTCAAAACAAATATGATTCTTGTGTATATAAGAAGGTTAGTGGGAGCGCACTGACAATGAATATCCTATAAGTTGATGATGTATTGCTTCTTAGCAATAACATTCCTATACTAAAATCGGTGAAAGCTAGGCTTTCATGAAAAATTCTCCATAGAATACCTGGGAGAAACAGTCTTTATTCTAGGAATAAAGATCTACCGGGATAGATCTAGAAAGCTGCTGACACTCTCAGTGTTTGTATATTTTGATATGTACATGACCTAATGTCTCATATGGTTTGAGCACATATAGACTCATTCAGGCCAATCTAAGTGATGGTCACTAGATTGATGTAAAGAACATCATTGAGTATCTTAGATGAACTAAGGATGCCTTCTTAAAATATGGAAATGAGAACTTGAGGTAACTAGGTTCACCACTGCAAGTTTCCAAACCAATGAAAACGGCTGTAAGTCGCCATAAGGGTACGTATATAGTTTGAATAACAGAACAATGAACTGGAAATCTTTAAAGCAAGATACTGTTGCCGAATAAACAACATGAATAGAACATTGCTACAGCTGAGGAACCAATAGAAGCATTTTGGATCTATATAATCCTAATCGGATTAGGAGTAGTTCTATTAGCAGCTGAGCTAGGCTACGGCGCAGGCTAAAGGACCACGGTCTCATCAATGATCCAAGTATGTACTTCAACTAATTCATCTTATTCGTTTGATCATACATCTTGGCAATGTGATGATCAAATAAATCGCATCAGAAGATAACCTTGTAAATCCTCTGACAAAAGTTGTTTCTCAGCTGAAGTTTGAGCGACCCTTACATAGTTCAGGTGTAGAACATCTGAGTGATTGGCTATAGGCCAAGTGGGAGATTGTTGGACAATTATGACCCAAAGCATCACTATTTGTACAGAACATGGTGTTGTTGTACAAATTAGCTATGTGACAAAGGAAATTGCTCTTTTATCATTTGTAATTGGATTACTCGAATATACAAATGATAAAGTCCTTATGATTAGTTCTGGATTAATAAGATATGAGACATTATTAATCCACAAAGGTTTAATCATTATATATCCCTAGTCGTAGTATTATCGATAATGCGGAATAGACTAGTGTTGTTGGTTTCTAATTAGGTCCCAAGATCATGAAATCAAACACAAAATTCGCATGAATACTCAAGGATAATGGCGGAATACATACTCACATTGAACGGTTTGAGATGCGAAGAACAAGATGCGTTTTCTACCTCAAAAGCTCACGACCGCAGCTCCCTCAGGCAGTGGACTGCACGGTGGTGACAGGTCCGGCTCCTCCAAGATCGGCCATTGATGAACACCATGGAAGCTCCAAGCTCCAAAAATCGATTCCAAGCTCATGTGTAGGTTTCCCTTTCACCATAGTATAAACCCATGTGTGTGCTAGCACTTCTTCTTCTTCTTCATTTTCGGTCTAACCAGAAATTTTGAGAAGAAATCGGCAGTGAGCCGTGAGAGGGAGAAGAGGAGGGAAAGAGAAGGGTTTCTCTTGAAACCGTAAAAAGAGAGAGAAAAGTGAAAAGAAAAAAATGTATATGCCTTTTTATATTTTCCAAAATATTAAAACCATTTACCAAATTTTTACTTTTCCTTAAATGCTAAAGTCAAAAGCAAAAGCAAAAGCAATTAATGCTTTTCAACTACCACATCAATCACTCAAATCAATAAATCAAATTGTCACATCACTCAAAGTGACATGTGATTTGACGTTTGATGTGACTTGCGATTTGACGCTCGATTTGACTTGCGTGCCGCACTCAAATTCGAAATGCGAATGCGCTCGCAAATAATCCCGGGATCGGGTTCGCTAATTCCAAATTAACGAATTTTCCGTCATGTCGTAATTAAATGATTATGCCTAGCGAAATCACTATTCACGTCGCTAACGAATTAATGCTAAATTAATTCGTTCGTCCAAATTAAAATCTAATTTTAATTCCGCGTCGAAATCCAATTTCGCATAATATATCGAATATATTATTTTATCGATAAATTCCAAATTAATCGTTCTATCTCTTTAATTAATATTTTATCCCAGATAAAATATCTCCGCAATTAATCCCAGATTAATTTTCTCTCTCTACTAATTAATCCCAGATTAATTATAGTGCGAGTCATACATCATCGATGAATCTTTGGGAAGCGACCCATGAGATCCCCAGATATGTTGGCAGTAAATACGGTCGTCGGACTATCCGAACACGTAAGTACCTCGTATTACGTTTGTACCGATTTACAAGACAAGGTTGGCTTCTAGCAAAGCGTCATGCCTACCCAATTCTCCGGAAATATCCTTAGAGGAATATATGATCTATATCAAGCGTAGTATACCTAGTATTGCGTATTTCAATCCAGTATCGGATGATCACGTGCTAGGCCTGGGGCTGGAATTGTGTCTGCCCCGTACGAAGCACATATCGGATGTCTGGCAACTAGTCTCTATAATCGGATAAACATGACCTAGTCATAATATCCCGATAACTCGAGCATATAAGAGAACGAGTTCCGTATCCTACGTGACCATCATCTCCATATGACTGGAGTGACACTTCCCTCTTGACATCACACCCAACACACTACGATTCTCAATATACCCAGTATTGGCATACACATAACCTGTTAAAGCCCTGGACGACCTTAACCAAAGTATATTGATTGTCGTAAGTATTAGCGGTGCAAGTCTCAAGTTAAGACCAAATACACCTACCCTGATTTCAGACTTCCATAGACACATAGTCATACTACCAATGGAATTCCGAAGGGGTCTATCTAGAGCGAAGCTGTTTCCCGTACCAACGGTAAAACACAACCTCCTATTACACTTGCGTGAGTATCCTATACCCAAATATATGAGAACTATGTCGTTGTGTCCTCACAACATGCACAAGTGTAATACTAGTCTTTTACGTATTTATCGATGTCCAATCTCGATAATACTCTGACTAGGGATATTTAATGATTCTCCCTTCGTGGACTGATACTGTCTCATATCATTCTCAATCCAGGCACTAATCATAGGGACCTCTCATCATTTATACATCTAGGTGATCTAATCACAAATGATAAGAGTGCAATCTCATATTACATAGTTAATTTGTACAACAACACTATGATCTGTACAAATAGCGACGCTATGGGTCATAATTGTCTAACAATCTCCCATTGGCCTATAGCCAGTCACTCGAGTGTCTGACACCCGAACTATGTACGGTTGGCTCAAACTGCTGAGAAAGGCTTTCGTTAGCAGATTTGCATGAATATCTTCTGATTCGATTTATTCGATCATCACATCACCACGATGTATGATCTGAACGAATCAGATGAATAGTTGAAGTATTTATCTGGATCGTTGATGAGACCATTAATTCTTAGCATGTGCGGACGCCTAGCTCAGCTGCTAAAAGAACTATATCTAATCTAATTAGATATTATCGACCCCAGAAGACTTCTATGCTGCCTCAGCTGCAGCAATATCCCGCATGTGTTGTTTATTCGGTAACAATCTTGCTTGGAAGATTTCCAGCTCACTGTACCGTTATTCTTACTTTTATAGTACCGTTGTTACGGATTATAGTCGTTATCATGAAAGCCAAGCTTTCACCGATTATATTATGGGAATATCATTTCCAAGAAATGATATATCATTATTACTCAGGACATTCACTGTAAGTGCGCTCTCATTAACCTCCTTATATACAAAAGAATTATTTTCGTTTTGAATTAAATCATACACCATTATGATTACATCAAAACGATAATTCTAAGAACCTAATGCTTGCTTCAATCCATATATGGATCGAATAACCTGCAAACCTAGTTTGCTTGTTATGGTACGATAAAACCGACAGGATGTTGTAAACATCCTCCGAAAGGTTTCCGTTAAGGAAAGCGGTTTTGGCATTCAGCTGCCACATTTCATGAATGAAACATGCAGCATCAGCAAGCATTATCCAAAAGGATTTACCGTGGCAACAGGTAAAAGGTTTCGTCGCAATCAACACAATGTTGATAACTCTACCTTTTCGCTACAAGCCTAGCTTAGTACGTTGGTATGCTGCCATCCATGTATGTCTTCCTTGAAGACTTATACAGTACCAATAGGCACAATGCCTTGCGGTACATCAACTAGTATCCAAACTTGTTGATATACATGGAATCCATTTCGGACTCATGACACTTTGTCATAATTGGGGAGTCGATACCTTGTATCACTTCCACTTATGTATTCAGTTGGTATACCTCAAAAGATAGACATCTTTATGAGGTGAGATCAGAAACCCATACCCCAGGTTGTTTTCTGACTCTCTCCGACTTACGCGGTTCTTGTGTATTCGAAGATTAATGGTATAGTTTCATCCTTGATGAACTATTTATGTTCCATTAGGATTCGGTGCCTCGAATAGTATTACTCCGTTTTTCATCGAGTTTTACTATTCTCCCACTTACCACTGCATATCGGTATTCCTCTTAGGAAAACCACATGGTGAGCAACAATCTAATTGTTCTCATGTGAGATGTATAAGTACAATACTTATGGTATCCCTAGGATAACCTACATTTGGCACTTATCCTATTTGGGTTTTAGTTTGGTATCATCCAAACGTATGCCTGGCATACCCAAATATTCAGGAATGTGAAACCCGGGTTTCTTATCCCGTTCATATCTAATATGATATCTGTCTAATAGATTATTATGGAACCTTATTCAAAATAAGTTCTGCACTGTTTAGCGTATTCGTTGAAGGAAATGGTAGCTCAGAGCGACTCGTGATTAACCTTATCATGTCTAACAAAATTTGGTTAATCTTGTTCGGACACACTGTCACTTTGACGTGTTCCTGGAGGAGTCCTCATTTGAAAGAATACTATACTCTTTCAAGTATATTAGAAACTTATTGCTTAAGTATTTTCCATTATGGTCTTACCGTGACAGATTAATACTTTACCCGATCTGTTTGTCTATTTCGTGTCGAAACTGTGAAAGTTTCCGATTTGTGTTCTTCAAAAGAAAACACTAACCATATGCGATGCCACATCCGTAAAGGTCACGGAATATTCATATCCACATCTAGCCTAGCTAGACATGGGCCCACTTGCTTCACTATGAACTAGGGCTTTCAGATCGGTGACATTTATACTTTTACCAAGTAAATAGTATTTTAGGCACTTTGCCCAATGAACTAGATTCGTAGACTTTATTTGATTGGAATTAAATTTGTCCTGGTACCACTCTTCGAAAGTGTGGATATACGATTCTTGTTTAATGTGTCACAGATAACATTGCCACAATTTAAGTTTCAACTTGATCAAATCAGTTTGAGTTATTTGTCATGTTATACGTGTGAGATTTATTTATATTCTAAATATAAATTATGTTATACACATCTAATGTGTTTATCTCAGTATCATCTTTATATAATAAAACACTTTAGTGTTCTAGAATATAAAGGTACACCCGCAGCGGGTTATACACTGATATAGAGATAATGTTTCTAGTCAAACTAGTTACATTATAACAGTTTTCTAATTTAAGTACTGACCCGAAGGTAGTTCCTAAATTCAGGTATCTACGGTTAAAACATCGACTTTCGTCCCGTTTACAATTCGCAGATATAATCTCTATTGAAGTCAGTATACTGTTCAAAACAGATTCTGAACATCAATACATATATTTCATGTATCACACTAAGTATTTAAAATTCAATTTCAATACTAGTAGTGAACATAATTACGACAATCATATTTGAAGTCAGAGCCTTGCTCGTCTTCAATTCCTTCATGGGATATGTCCTTTATCTTCCCAGAAGATTATAATGATTTTGCATTTGCCCTTTTCAACATTAATGGATTAAGCGCTAAAGTTTTCATTACATGAATATTCCAAATATCATGTTCCACTTCTTTGCTTAACTCCGAGCTTAGACATAATATATTATTTTATCAAATAAAATAATTTATTATTTTCCAGGACCATCCTGAAACTTTATTCCCAATTTGAAAATTATAGTCGTTAAATACATTTTCACCAGGATTATGTTTTAAACACTAATATTTCAATTATCTTGATTCTAATAGTCCAACTATTTAATCAACGATTTTTGGTACTATATATTATAATGATTATAATAGTCCAACTATATATCAAATTAATTTAAATAAATCAATTAACCTCAATTACGTTGATTACTATAATCCAATTATAAAATCAACTGTAAATTGAAATTAATTAATTCAAATATATTGATTAATATAATCAATTTATATATAACCAAATATAATACAGTCCAACTGTTTATCAAAAAACAACAATTAAATATTAGTCCAACTAACATTTAATCTAACGACGAAATAATTTGTGATTGAGCGCGTATGGCGAGTAATTGAACGAATATTGAAAATTCAATTCTTGCCTCCCACTATTTTTCGGCGAGCCTCTAACCCTCTGTCGAGTACTTGGGAAACCGTGTTTCCTAGTGGGCTAGGATCTCGTTAAATGTCACACAATCTTGACTTTGGCCAACAAATTGTATGATAATTAACTAGGTAGATCTCTAAGATCAATTGGATCCAATCCAATTCCTAGATCCGGTAGGGGGACATCCAAGTCCGAAACATATATCTTATATATGCCAATACATCCAATGTATTGCCTAACCTTTTTCCTCTGAATAAGCTAATCCTTGGCTTTGGCACAACAAACTTAGTGATCCCAGTCAAGCGCGACCCATTGACCATGGAAAGCTTCGTAATCAATGTCGATGGACAAGAAGTGGTCTTGACTTTGGCCAACAAACCACAACTTGGACAAGACACTGATATAGAACAAAGCCTTCGTGATTCAAACACATCTTCGACAGAAAAAGGCCTTGACTTTGGCCAACAAACCATGCCGTCTAGGACTTGAGTAAGAATCACTCAATGGAATGAAAGACATTTAATATTGAACGAGGATTTTTCGCGTGCAAATTGGCAACCAATTTATTATCTTTGTTAAGGTCTCATCATCATACACCCTTAAACATGCATTCTAAACACATAATAAAGCGTATATGTGATGAGTGGTAAATCTATCACTATTTCCCACTCATTTATCCTAATATTTTGTATTTTCTTGAGTCTTGTGAATATTTTGATGTGTTTTGTGTTATTTTGTAGATAAATAAAGTTTCAGGACATTCTGGAGGTGATTTGGAGCAAAACTGTGAAAATCAGCAAAAAAGGGCATTTTGGTAATTTCCGGCATCGCGACGCTAGTACCTTCATCGGCGCAACGCCCAGAATACGCCGAAAGTGCTAAACTGCGCCGGGTCAACGGGTCAGAATTTGAGAAGGTTGACTTTGGTAACATGCGCCTTGCCACGTGTCACCATCACAGCCGATCTGCTAACGTGCGCCGTGCCACGTGTCATCATCATACGGTGCCGACACTCTCAATTGCCACGTTTGCCACGTGTCATCCTATGTCATCGCCATATCATCGGTCAACGAGTCAACTATGCCACATGTCTTGCCACATCATCATCCACATCATCAAGTCAACCGAGTCAACGCGCCACGTCATCATCAGCCAATCACAGAGTGACACGTGTCGCAATCTTATGGTGCCGACAATTGATCTCAGCCGCCTTGCCACGTCATCGACACGTCATCAATGACGTCAGCATAATAATTGAGTCTTAGCCGCCTCGCCACGTGTCGCCTTATCCTCTTATCCGAATCGCTACGTGTCAAGCTGTCATTGTGCCACGTCTCACTATTCCGGCGTCGCGACGCTGGAAATCGAATTTTTTGCCTATAAATATAGCGCGAAATTTCAGATTTCAATGTACCATTCTCTCTCATTTCTTCTATGTAATTAGGGAGTGCTTCTCTCTCTAACTTTCTTTTAATTTAGTTTTGTAATTTTTAATTACGTTATGTAATAATAGTAATTTTACTTTTGAATAGTAATAGTAATTTATTTTTACTTTTACTTTTTACAGTTTTACTATCACTATGAGGAGGTAATTCCATATGCTAGGGTGAAAGGTAATTCTTTTACTATTGCTATTTAGATTAATCTCCCTTAAAATAATATATTTTACTATTTAAAATTTGACTTAAAAAGGGATACCGCTATATTGGTCGGTCGGTTGTAAATCATTTCAACTTGGTTAAACCTGATTAAGAAAGGATACCGCCAGATTGGTCGGTTGGTAAATTTAATTCCTTTTCCGCCTTTATGGCTGTTTATTTTGGTTCCGCCTTTATGGCTGGTTGGACTTAATTTGACTTAATCAAGATACCGCCAGATTGGTCGGTTGGTAATAATCACAAGTTTATATATTATTTTCTGGGAGATTATCTAAATTAGTAGTAGTAGAAATAATTCCTTTTACCTTAGCATTTTTATTTTATTTTACTTTTAAGATTTTACTTTACCGCAATACTTTTAAGCACTTTTATTTTATGGCTTTTACTTTTAAGTTTTACTAGCCCTAACTATGTGTCATAACTAAGTTAGTAATCTAGGGTTGTGATGAAATCCAATATCACCGGTCTATAAGGGTTAAAATATAATTTGGGTATATAAAGATTTATTTATTGAGTCTTAATCTTAATGCCTTTTTATTAATTGGCCACTAATAAAATTGATAAGGTAAACTAAAATGAACTAGACATAGGGATTTTAGGTTTAAGACCTTAGACTCAATAATCCACGATCTTCCTTGAGGATAGATAAACCTTTAACAGATTTCCTTACAGGATAGGAATATACCTGTCGGGCGGGGGTAGCCATAATTGGAACTTAATCTTAATGAATCTAGGTAATTTGGTTGACATAGACATATGGTTCAATTGAATTATACTAGGTATTTGTAATTGACCATCGGAAGAGGCTTTTACATAATTTAGTGTTCCAGGTTAATAAATTGATATATTACCCAACTATAAGATAACCACTTCATCTTTAAATAATATTGGAATAAATCACAACCCTATATAGTTTTTAATATTGAATTTTCTTAAAATCAACCTTAAAACAATTTTATTTACTTGTCTTTAAATTTAGAATCGTCGCCATTTCAAATCAATTAAACAACCTGTTAGATACTGGTAATCATTTGGCCCCATAAATTGATAACAAAAAGGTTTTAAGTCCTCGTGGGATCGATACTTTTTATACTACTTGAACGATACGTACGCTTGCGTTATACGTGTGTGTTTACGTCGGTCAAGTTTTTGGCGCCGTTGCCGGGGACTTATTTATCTTTTACTATTAGTTTACGAGTTAGATTCGTTACTTGTATCTAATTTTTCTTTTTACTTATTATTTCTATTTTCTTGTGTTACAGGTTCTCAGAAACTTCATGAGACGAACCAGAAGCTTTGAACTCCGACCGCTTGACCCAGAAATTGAAAGAACCATCAGACAGTTGAGAAGGGAAAGGCGAGAAGGCCAAGAAGCCTTAGTCAACATGGAACCTGAACCTTTGAGGTTGCACCGCCAATTCCCATTCGAGACAGAACCATTCCGGTGGTAGATGGCATCATTTTGTGTATTGTACTTCCCCCTTTACCAGTAAATGCGGGTGACATCAAAACTTGCATTCAGATGATTCAGCAAACAGTTCAGTTTGGGGGAAATGCAACTGAAGATCCTAATGCCCACATCAGCAACTTCCTGGAAGTTTACGGCACATTCAATTACAACCGAGGAGCTGAAGAAGCAATGAGACTACGAATTTTCCCATATTCCCTGAAAGACAGAGCAAAAGCTTGGCTACATTCACTACCAGCTGGATCCATTACAACTTGGAACGCTCTAGCCACAAAATTCCTTGCAAAATACTTTCCACCAGCCAGAACAGCAAAACTGAGGAATGACATCACATCTTTTGTACAGCAAGATTCAGAATCCCTGTACGAAGCTTGGGAAAGATACAAAGATTTGCTCCGGAAATGTCCTCACCATGAGATTCCAAAATGGCTTCAAGTCCAAACTTTCTATAATGGACTTTCTGGACTGATGAGAACCACAATCGATGCTGCTGCTGGAGGAGCTTTAATGGCAAAAGGAGAAGATCAAGCCTGGGACTTAATTGAAGAAATGGCCAACAACAATTCATTGTGGCCAACAGAAAGAAGTCTGATTCAAAGAATTACAGGAATTTATGAAGTTGGAACTAATACAGCAGTCAACACCAAGCTGGATCAGATATGCAAATTTATGGAGACTCTCAACACTCAAAGCACCACTGGATCCACAAGTTCACCATATGGAGTAGCACCAGAACCACACCAACTTGAAGAGACGGTGAATTATGTCAAGAATTTCAACAGACAGGGGAACAATCCATATTCCAACACCGACAACCCAGGGTGGAGGAATCATCCTAATTTTTCATGGAGCAACAATTCAGGGCAAAAGAACTATCCACCACCTGGATTCCAGCAACATAATAAAAGCCTGGAGCAGACAAATGAACCAGTAATGGCAGAGATGCTAGCTCAATTAAAAAGATATGAAGCCATGATTCAGAGTCAATCAGCTCCCATCAAAGCACTGGAGAATCAAATCGGAAAACTGGCCAATGCTCAGAGTTACAGACCGCCAGGTAATCTTCCCAGCAACACAGAACCAAATCCAAGGAACCGAGGAAGGAACAATGTCAAGCCATTACCTTAAAGAGTGGTACTGAGATCAACAAAGATGTTGGAATCCAGATGTCCCAAGAAGTAGTTCCAAAAGAAGCCGAGAAACATATGGAAGAAAAAGAAGCAAAGGAAAAAGAACCAGAACAAAACACTCCACCACCACCTTTTCCTCAGCGTCTTCAGAAAAATAAACTAGACAAACAGTTTGCTCGTCTCTCGCAATTCTTCACAAGCAATTTCCTTCTCTCCCTCAAAAATCTCTGATGAAAGTCTACAAAGCTCACTTGGAACGGATGAGACTACTGACAATCCATGGTGTGCCCAATGACATTCGTTGGGTAATCGAAGCACGAGTCCGATTGGCAGGTGAATCCTCTGATTCTTTTATTTCACATCTGCCTGGTTTTGGAAGAAGCACCTATGCAAAGAAACGAAGAGCTAAACAAATGGTGTTTGTTACAAATGTGCACGTTGGAATTGCAATACTCGTTGTCGTTCTTTAGGAATGGTGTCTGTTAATCGCGAAGACAAAATTAAATTCATTAGGGATGGCTTGAGTAAGGAGTCTTTAGATGATATATCTTCGACTCTTGAGACGCATCCCAGTGGATATGTTCACATAGACTTTCGCAGATTACATACACAATATCAAAAAGAAAGACAACAGTTAAGTCTGGGAATCTGACTCAAAAAGACCCTGTTTGCCAATTTATAAGAAAATTGGATGGAAAAGCTTGTCCCTGATGCATAGACGTTAATCAAGATGTAAATTTTTGTATTTATTATATCTCTTTGTCTTTTCCTAATAATTGTGATTTGTTTTGTTGTTTTCTTTTATTTTCTCCGACAGGATCCAGACCTTTTTGACTATCACGATCTATTTTACTATTGTTCTATTAATCGTCATTTGGAAGATACTTGTGCTATTTTTACTCACCCCTTTAGGTATTATAAATTCAACTCATCATTGCACCTTTGAAGTCATCCAGAGTTGAGAAAGAAAAAAGTAAAACATGGAAGCCACTTCAAGAAGACGAGTTGAAAACATTTGTGTGTTTTGCGGTAGTAGTGTTGGTACTAAACCACAATACATAGAAGCGGCACAGGAGTTGGGTCGAGTATTAGCTGCAAGGAATATGCACTTAATATATGGCGGAGGCAATCTTGGATTAATGGGGATCGTTTCAATGGCCGTACAGGAAGGAGGTAGTCATGTTTTGGGAATCATCCCAAAACCCTTGGCAGAGGCAAATCTTATTGAATCATCAAACGGAGAGGAACTGATCGTGCCAGTATGTCTGAACGACTGGTAGAAATGATTAATCGTGCTGATGCTTTTATTGCTTACCAGATGGCTTGGGTACATTGGAAGAAATTTTTATTGTACTATCTTGGGCGAACCTGAACATACACCAGAAACCAATTGGGCTGTACAATGTTGATGGATTTTATGATTTTCTTGTGTGTTTCTTGATGATGCACGGAGGAATGGGTTCATATCAAAACCTTTAAAAGAACTTTTATTTACTGCCAGAACCGCTCCAGATCTAATTGACCAACTCATAGACTATGAACCACAAGTTGACCCTATCCTATCAAAGATAAATTGGTCTGAGGACGATCGTGGTAAGAGACGTCGGGTTAATCTGGATCTTAACCTTTAAATTCCTGTAGAATTTCAGTTAACTTGGTATTATCGTCTAAACTCTTCTTCTACTGTTTAAGACATTGGGGACAATGTCTCATTTAGGTTTGGGGGAGGGAATTAGTTGATTAATATCTTGTTTTTAGTTGTATGTTGTTTTTATTTTTAGTTCAAAATTTTTCGAAAAATACAAAAAATTGAAATTTTTCAAAAATTACAAAAATATTTTGCATTTTTAAGTTTTTTTTGACTAAAAAGGTGAAATTGGTAAGAGATAACTGAGTAAGGAGTTTCCACTCCTGAGACGTATCTCAAACCTATTTCGGAAAAATAATTTTGTTTATTTCATTTTAAATTATTTAATTTGTGAATTCTCCATAATACTGACTAAAATGGATCTTCATATGCTCTGTTGGCAGGTGTTATCAACATACATGGTAACACATGGTCATGAGCTAAAATTGAAAAGTTTGTAATATTCAGTTCTCTAGTTTAATTGGAGGAAGCATCTCAAAAAGCAATGGAGTACAAAAAAAAAAAAAAAACGTCTGAGATCCGAGTTATTAAGTCTGTAAGGGTGTCTTAACACCCAGTGCCCTAAAACCAACTGGTTTGGGAGTCACTGGCCCAAAGCTCGCTACATGGATCAAAGGTGCTGCAAAAATATATATATATATCTGAAGTCTGAGAAATTAAGTCCGTAGGGGTGTCTTAACACCTGGTGCCCTAAAGCCAACTGGTTTGGGAGCCACCGACCCAACACTTGTTACATAGATGGACGATATTGTATATAAATAAAAAATAGAGAAAAAATCAAAGAAAAAATCAGAAAAATCAGAAAAATTATTCCATTGCTACAAAAAGGTGTGAAATCTGATAGAACTTTAGGACAAAAATATTACTCTCTGATCAACTGCACTTATGACTGTTGTGGGCAAAAATGAGTTGTTTAATATATTGTTGGCTGTGTATATGGAGAATGGTAAAAATAATCGGAGAATTTACTTATTTAGTAATTTAGAAAGAAACAAAACATTAGTAACTTGGAGTAGAAGTTTCACCTTATTAGTCACTAACTTCTTTATTCTCTTTTCGCTTGTCTTTCTTTTTTGGTGCATTAGTTTATTTTCCTTTTACTTTTGTAAAATGTTTGTGGGTATCATTGCTGAAAACCTCACGAGACTACAACGTCCACTAGGGACACCTAGGGGTTTAAAGGCTTGTTGCATATGCTAAATGCAACCGTGATCCCTACGAAAGTGGCTTAGTTAAATTTTATTTAAAGATGTTTATGTTATTTTATTCTATGTTTTGCTCGAGGACTAGCAAAATGTTAGGTTTGGGGGTGTGATGAGTGGTAAATCTATCACTATTTCCCACTCATTTATCCTAATATTTTGTATAGTTTCTTGAGTCTTGTGAATATTTTGATGTCTTTTGTTTATTTTTGTAGATAAATAAAGTTTCAGGACATTCTGGAGGTGATTTGGAGCAAAACTGTGAAAATCAGCAAAAAATGGCATTTTGGTAATTTCTGGCGTCGCGACGCCCCTACCTTCAGCGGCGCAACGCCCAGAATGCGCCGAAAGTGCTAACGTGCGTCGGGTCAACGGGTCAGAATTTGAGAAGCTTGACTTTGCTAACATGCGCCTTGCCACGTGTCACCATCACAGTCGATCTGCTAACGTGCGCCGTGCCACGTGTCATCATCCTACGGTGCCGACACTCTCAATTGCCACGTGTGCCACGTGTCATCCTATGTCATCGCCACGTCATCGGTCAACGAGTCAACTATGCCACATGTCTTGCCACATCATCATTCACATCATCAGGACAACCGAGTCAACGCACCACGTCATCATCAGCCAATCACAGAGCGACACGTGTCGCAATCTTATGGTGCCGACAATTGATCTCAGCCGCCTTGCCACGTCATCGACACGTCATCAATGACGCCAGCATAATAATTGAGTCTTAGCCGCCTCGCCACGTGTCGCCTTATCCTTTTATCCGAATCGCTACGTTTCAAGCTGTCCTTGTGCCACGTCTCACTATTCCGGCGTCGCGACGCCAAGACCTTCAGCGTCGCGACACTAGAAACCGATTTTTTGCCTATAAATAGAGCGCGAAATTTCAGATTTCAGTGTACATTCTCTCTCATTTCTTCTATGTAATTATGGAGTGCTTCTATCTCTAACTTTCTTTTAATTTAGTTTTGTAATTTTTAATTACGTTCTGTAATAATAGTAATTTTACTTTTGAATAGTAATAGTAATTTATTTTTACCTTTACTTTTTACAGTTTTACTATTCACTATGAGGAGGTAACTTCCCTATGCTAGGGTGAAAGGTAATTCTTTTACTATTGCTATTTAGATAATCTCCCTTAAAAATAATATATTTACTATTTAAAATTGACTTAAAAAGGGATACCGCTATATTGGTCGGTTAGTAAATCATTTCAACTTGGTTAAACCTGATTAAGAAAGGATACCGCCAGATTGGTCGGTTGGTAAATTTAATTCCTTTTCCACCTTTATGGCTGGTTTATTTTGGTTCCGCCTTTATGGCTGGTTGGACATAATTTGACTTAATCAGGATACCGCCAGATTGGTCGGTTGGTAATAATCACAAGTTTATATATTATTTTCTGGGAGATTATCTAAATTAGTAGTAGTAGAAATAATTCCTTTTACCTTAGCATTTTTATTTTATTTTACTTTTAAGCTTTTACTTTACCGCAATTACTTTTAAGCACTTTTATTTTATGGCTTTTACTTTTAAGTTTTTACTAGCCCTAACTATGTGTCATAACTAAGTTAGTAATCTAGGGTTGTGATGAAATCCAATATCACTGGTCTATAAGGGTTAAAATATAATTTGGGTAATATAAAGATTTATTTATTGAGTCTTAATCTTAATGCCTTTTTATTAATTGGCCACTAATAAATTTGATAAGGTAAACTTAAAATGAACTAGACATATGGATTTTAGGTTTAAGACCTTAGACTCAATAATCCACGATCTTTCTTGAGGATAGATAAACCTTTACAGATTTCCTTACAGGATAGGAATATACCTATCGGGGGGGTAGCCATAATTGGAACTTAATCTTAATGAATCTAGGTAATTTGGTTGACATAGACATATGGTTCAATGAATTTACTAGGTATTTGTAATTGACCATCGGAAGAGGCTTTTACATAATTTAGTGTTCCAGGTTAATAAATTGATATATTACCCAACTATAATATAACAACTTCATCTTTAAATAATATTGGAAAAATCACAACCCTAGATAGTTTTTAATATTGAATTTTCTTAAAATCAACCTTAAAACAATTTTATTTACTTGTCTTTAAATTTAGAATCGTCGCCATTTCAAATCAATTAAACAACCTGTTAGATACTGGTAATCATTTGGCCCCATAAAATTGATAACAAAAAGGTTTTAAGTCCTCGTGGGTTCGATATTTTTATACTACTTGACGATACGTACGCTTGCGTTATACGGGTGTGTTTACGCCAGTCAATATGAAATTAAAATAATAATGATATGCGGATGGATACTTTACATTGATCCTAGATCAAATCTCTCATTTTCTCTCTCCAGCTAGCACATGTATTTACTTCTACCCGTTACACTACAATTCTAAAGAAACCTCATTTACATTGAGGGGAATAGGTGAGAAGAGAATACAAAGAAATAAGAGATAAGGCTGGACTCGCAGGTCCAATTAATAAATCAAATTTATTACATAATTTCCAAAATTGCCCCACCCGACTAATATCCATCCAATATACATTATTCATGCATCACAACCATGTATTCATACAAGCATGTTATAAATCAATCTAATCCAATAATTAATCTGATAATTAGTGATCATCCAATGTTCAAACAACGATTTGATTTTTGCTCGAGTCAAACTCGTTTTGCGAATAAGTACTCAAAGTACGAATTCTTGAATTAAATTAAACTACGTAATTAAATCCAATTCAATTTGTATTTAATACTAATTCGCTATTTAATTCCAAATTAAATACTAAACTTTAATAATATTACGACTTAAATTCCAAATTTAATCGCAACAGGTCTCAAAGCCCGATTAACATCTAATGTTTATTTAATTAAAGTCCAATGGGCTTTTAATTAATTTCTTAAAGCATGGACTTTTGGTCAACTCGGGTTAAACTGATAACCAAAGTCCAATCCGGGAGTTACCCCATAAGCCTTTAAATTAATTTTGGCCCATTAGGCCCAATTAAATAATTAAGGTCCATTAAGTCATAATTGGACTTTATGGATGCGGTTTTAGGCCCAATTGGATCCAACCAAATTGGCATAAACCTAACTTGGTACAACCAAGCCCAAAAGCCCAATTACAACTTATAAGGCCCAATTTCCAAAATAAGCCCAAATTAATTAACTTATAAAATTTCAAATTCCATAATTAATTAACCTAAGTGTAATACACAATTAACCACCCAATTAATATTTCTAAAACATCAATTAGCATAATTAATCATGCACTTTAACAACAAATAGTGTCCAACACAATTTATCAAAATCAAACCCAATTTACATGCTTAAAGTCTCAGCAATTAGGGGTTTTTTCAATCCGATTCGGTTTCAATCCAATTGAATCCACAATCATCATTTCCCAAATCAATTCAACTCATCCAATGAATTAAAATCAAAAACACAATGAATTTTAAAAATCCAATGAATTTCGGCCAACCCACTAATTTTGGGGAAAATGTTCCAAATCAAAATTCAATCCAATTAAACTCCAATACAACATTACCCTATTGTTTTAAGTCATCTAATGATTAAAAAACAAAATTATGCCAAGACAAATTTAGGGTTCTAAATTCGGACATGCCCAAAAATTGGGGAAAATGGATCCAACCAAATTTCTTGAAATTGATCATGCACAACATCAATTCAACCTCATTCAAGCATACTATATCAAACAATTTAACCAATTGATGCTCAATCGAGTTTACCCAATTTCAAACCCTAACTTTTTCATGCTTGATCAAAGCTCATAGATACCATTGTTGGTTTCTAATTAGGTCCCAAGATCATGAAATCAAGCACAAAATTCGCATGAATACTCAAGGAGAATGGCGGAATACATACTCACATTGAACGGTTTGAGATGCGAAGAACAAGATGCGTTTTCTTCCTCAAAAGCTCACGACCGCAGCTCCCTCAGGCATTGGACTGCACGGTGGTGACAAGTCCGGCTCCTCTAAGATCGGCCATTGATGAACACCATGGAAGCTCCAAGCTCCAAGCTCCAAAAATCGATTCCAAGCTCATGTGTAGGTTTCTTTATCACCATAGTATAAACCCATGTGTGTGCTAGCACTCCTTCTTCTTCTTCTTTATTTTCGGTCTAACCAGAAATTTTGAGAAGAAATCGGCAGTGAGCCGTGAGAGGGAGAAGATGAGGGAAAGAGAAGGGTTTCTCTTGAAACCGTAAAAAGAGATAGAAAAGTGAAAAGAAAAAAAATGTATATGGCTTTTTATATTTTCCAAAATATTAAAACCATTTACCAAATTTTTACTTTTCCTTAAATGCTAATGTCAAAAGCAAAAGCAAAAGCAATTAATGCTTTTCAACTACCACATCAATCACTCAAATCAATAAATCAAATTGTCACATCACTCAAAGTGACATGTGATTTGACGTTTGATGTGACTTGCGATTTGACGCTCGATTTGACTTGCGTGCCGCACTCGAATTCGAAATGCGAATGCGCTCGCAAATAATCCCGGGCTCGGGTTCGCTAATTCCAAATTAACGAATTTTCCGTCACGTCGTAATTAAATGATTACGCCTAGCGAAATCACTATTCACGTCGCTAACGAATTAATTCTAAATTAATTCGTTCGCCCGAATTAAAATCTAATTTTAATTCCGTGTCGAAATCCAATTTCGCATAATATATCGAATATATTATTTTATCGATTAATTCCAAATTAATCATTCTCTCTCTTTAATTAATATTTTATCCCAGATAAAATATCTCCGCAATTAATCCCAGATTAATTTTCTCTCTCTACTAATTAATCCCGGATTAATTATAGTGCGAGTCATACATCATCGGTGAATCTTTGGGAAGCGACCCATGAGATCCCCGGATATGTTGGCAGTAAATACGGTCGTCGGACTATCCGAACACGTAAGTACCTCGTACTACGTTTGTACCGATTTACAAGACAAGGTTGGCTTCTAGCAAAGCGTCATGCCTACCCAATTCTCCGGAAATATCCTTATAGGAATATATGATCTATATCAAGCATAATATACCTAGTATTGCGTATTTCAATCCAGTATCGGATGATCACGTGCTAGGCCTGGGGCTGGAATTGTGTATGCCCCGTACGAAGCACATATCGGATGTCTGGCAACTAGTCTCTATAATCAGATAAACATGACCTAGTCATAATATCCCGATAGCTCGAGCATATAAGAGAACGAGTTCCGTATCCTACGTGACCATCATCTCCATATGACTGGAGTGACACTTCCCTCTTGACATCACACCCAACACACTACGATTCTCAATATACCCAGTATTGGCGTACACAGAACCTGTTAAAGCCCTGGACGACCTCAACCAAAGTATATTGATTGTCGTAAGTATTAGCGGTGCAAGTCTCAAGTTAAATCCAAATACACCTACACTGATTTCGGACTTCCATAGACACATAGTCATACTACCAATTGAATTCCGAAGGGGTCTATCCAGAGCGAAGCTGATTCTTGTACCATCGGTAAAACACAACCTCCTATTACACTTGCGTGAGTATCCTATACCCAAATATTTGAGAACTATGCTGTTGTGCCCTCACAACATGCACAAGTGTAATACTAGTCTTTTACTTATTTATCGATGTCCAATCTCGATAATACTCTGACTAGGGATATTTAATGATTCTGCCTTGGACTGATACTGTCTCATATCATTCTCAATCCAGGCACTAATCATATGGACCTCTCATCATTTATATATCTAGGTGATCTAATCACAAATGATAAGAGTGCAATCTCATATTACATAGTTAATTTGTACAACAATACTATGATCTGTACAAATAGTGACGATATGGGTCATAATTGTCCAACAAGTATTACACTTGTGCGTGTTATGGGAGCATAACGACATAGTTCTCATATATTTGGGTATTGGATACTCATGCAAGTGTAATAGGAGGTTGTGTTTACCGATGGTACGGAAACAGCTTCGCTCTGGATAGACCCCTCAGAATCCCATTGGTAGTATGACTATGTGTCTATGGGAATCCAAATCAGGGTAGGTGTATTTGGTCTTAACCTGAGACTTGCATCACTAATACTTACGACAATCAATATACTTTGGTTTTGGTCGTCCAGGGCTTTAACAGGTTTTGTGTACGCCTCTTCTGGGTATACTGAGAATCGTAGTGTATTGGGTGTGATGTCAAGATGGAAGTATCACTTCAGTCATATGGAGATGATGATCACACATGGATACAGAACTGGTACTCTAAGTGCTATAGCCATCGGGGAAGTATGACTAGGTCATGACTTTCCGATCATAAAGAGACTAGTTGATTGTGATCCAATATATGCTTCGTACGGGGCAGACACAACTCCAGCCCCAGGCCTAGCATGTGACATCCGATACTGGATCGTAATACGCAATACTACGTATACTACCCCTGACAAAGATCATGTATTCCGTAGAAGAATATTTCTGGAGAATTTGGTAGGCACGGTGCTTTGCTAGAAGCCAACCATGTCTTGTAAATCGGTAAGTACGTGGTACCGGGAACACACGTATTCGGATAGTCCGATGACCGAATTTACTGCCAATATATCCAGGGATCTCTTGGGTCGCATCTCAAAGATTAACCGATGATGTTTGACTCGAACAAAATTAATCTGGGATTAATTTAGAGAGAGAATATTAATCTGGGATTAATAAAGAGAGAAAATTAATATGAGATTAATTACAGGAAGAATTAATCTGGGGTTAATTATCAGAGAAATAATAATCTGGGATTAATTGCGTTGAGAATTTCTCTGGGATAAAATTCGTCGAGGAGAGAGAACGCGATTAATTTGTAATTAATCGATAAAATAAATTTAATAGTTAAATTAGATTTTACTATTTAATTTATTTAATTGGGCTAAAATAATATATTAGATATATTAATTGAAATTGGATTTCAACGGGAAATTAAATTGGATTTTAATTTTAGCGAACGAATTAATTTAGAATTAATTCGCAAGCGATTTCCGTAATAATTTTACAGGGTATTATTATTTAATTAAATTGGATTTAATTATGCCGCGACGAAAGATTCGTTTCATCAGATTAAACGAATCCTAGCCCGAAGTGTGTTTAGCAAGCCCACTTAAATTTTGAATTTAAAGTGGGGCCCACTTCACTTACATCATTAGTCATTTTTGGTGATTGACATGAGTGATAGATTTTGATGAAAACTTGAAAATACTCAACACATTTAATTTTGAAAATTGATCTCTCTTTCCTTACATTAAGGCCGAATGGCCTATATTTGATTAAGGCCGAATGGCCTTGAGTGTGTGAAGGCCGAATGGCCTGCAAATTGGTGGTTGGCCGATGGCCACCATATATAATGCCGAATTGAAAAAAACAATGAGAGGGCTGCTGCTTGTTTTTTTTTTTTTTTTTTTTGGCTTTTAATTAATTGCCGAGAGAATTAAAAGCACTCTGACTTCTTTCAATTGCCTCTGACACTTGCTTTAAAAAAGGCTGAAAAGAAAAACAGAAGAATCAATTTCTTCTTTTTCTTTAAAAAAACGCAATATGGTCTCTGCAACGAAAAAAGACCATTTTGACTTTTCAAATAAAGCGGCCGATTAGATTGGCCATTTGTTTTTCTTTTCATTAAGCCGAATGGCCTGCATGATGAGCAAAGGCCGAATAGGCCACTGCCTTTTTTTTTTTTTTTTGAAGATTTGGCCGATTGCTTCCCTCTCTCTCGGGCCAATTTGTTTCTTTTTGGAGATAAAATTTGTTCCATTTGTTCTTACTAGCACATAAGAGAGTCAAATGAAGGTGATAGAGATACTCACCCATGAGCTCGGAAGCTTCAACATCCATGAAAAGTTTTGAACTCAACCGATCAATGTAAATCATCCGTAACTTATTTTTGATTTTATTCACACACGAATCACGCTTAGAGATCCCGTGACATGTCTAGGACACTAACAAGCAAGCTTAGGATAAAGGAAGGCATGGAGAATGAAGAATCAAAGAGTAGAAAGGTAAAACCCATTTTACCCAAATCTTGTAATATGTAAATTTTGATAGTATAATGGTAAAATAAAGAAGAGGGGATGATGGTAGATGTATTTTAATGACAAAGGTATAGAAAATTAATCCCTAAGCTAAACACCCAAATTTGGTGAATTTAAAGTTTGGATAAATTATGGATTTGGAAGTTTAATAAGTGATTAATGATGATAAAATAGAGGTGTTGGTTGATAATTAAGTATAAATGATTGAGTTGTGTTGATGGTTGAAGAAGAATTGTGAGACAAAACTTATAGATTAAAGTTATTAAGTTTGAGGTTTAAATCTTTGTGAGGAAATTGAATGGATTAAAGTTGGGTATTGATGAATTAATGAATTCAATTATGTAGTATTGTATGTTATATGATGTTTGGAGTAATGATTTTGCTATGAGAATGTTTGAGATTGTGTGGGATTGAATTTGGGAAGAGCTGAATTCGGTAAAGACAGTTTCTGTCTCATCTCGGACATGTTATATTTGGTCGCTTCTCACTCGAGTTTTATATGCCCGATTGGTAAACCGGAAAATTCTGAGTAAACTAGACACATATAGGAGTAACATATCCAAATTTCAGAATTTTTGGACTTAACATGAGACCGGACCGAATTTTTGAAGTCGGGCTATCTGCTGCCCCTATGCCCAGTTTTTCCAGCCGCACAACCCCCTAACTTCAGTCCATAACTTGAGTTCTGGGATTTGAAACTGCGATCCGTAAAAGCCAACATAAAGCAGACACATAAGTATTCTATTAAAATTTCAGCCCCAAATTCAATCCCGATTTAGCGCACCACATTTTCAAAGTCAATGTTGGCGCACTGAAATTTTCTGGATAGAGGGCAGAATATGGGGTTTTGTTAAGTAGCTTGTGAAATCCTCGAACGAGCGTAATAAGAATTATTAGACCAACCTAAAATGTTAATAACATATTGGATATTAGTTAACATGAATAAGGAACAAATTTTGTTAAGAAATGATATAATTTGCAACCTTGGTACTAACAAATTTTGTTAACTCTAGATTATCTCTAGGCGATACGATTCCGCCACCATCGCAAGGCGTCATCAGCAAGTTCCAAACCAGTGAGTGGACACTCTCTCTTGTAATTGTTTTTCATTTCACACTCCAGATCAGACTTACTTTTTCTGCAAATAGGGCGTTAGCCAAATTTATTTTCATATTATTTATGAATTAGCATGTTTTGAGAAATATTTTAGAAAGTGATGTTTTTCAGAATGATTTTATGTTTTTAGGGGCATGAGGGAAAAACTCACCCCAGTATGCAACTTGATACAGTTTGGAATTAACGGATACAGAGAGCATGTGCACATGTGGAAGACTGAGGGGACGTTCTCATATCCTCGAGCCGGGCTAGGGGGACGACGATACGTAACGCCCCTAGATCCCAGATTTTGAGCTTGGGTGGTAGCATAGATCCGCACCCCTAGCTCCAGATTATGGCTTGGCAGACGACGATATGTAACGCCCTAAGACAACCAGATATGAGACAGTAGTGGCATGCTTTGGGGGACGATGATATGTAACTCCCCAAAGGCATAGATTTTCACTTCTGCCTCCAGATAGGCATATGGGGGGACGGCGATACGTAACGCCCTCATACGACTAGGTTTTCAGACAGAGATACAGATTTCATATAAGTTATCAGTTTTCAGATTCTCAGTATATCGTTTTCAGAGCTTCAGTACACAGATTTTAGAATTCAGATTTTTTGGTAAATAGTTTTCAGAAACTAGATTTTCAGAAACAGTTTTCAAAATCCAGAGTTTCAAAGACAGTTCTCAGATAGATGAAATTACAGAAACAAAGATTTCATATAAAAATATTTTGAAAATATGGTTTTGAAGCCAAAAGACTTTTACATCAGTTTTCCGTTATAGTCCAATCACTTAGATCGTATGTCGATCTAATCCCCGCTCTCAGTAATTGTTTTGCAGGAATTCCAGGAGGACGATCTCGGGAGGACGGATACTGATGCAATCACCAGGATTGGAGTCCACCAGTATTAAGTCGTATAGCATGAGAGTCTAGTCAGTGTCAAGTAAAAGTTTCTTCTGTACACTAGTAAAGTATGAGTCTTTGTGAACATCTGATAATGTCGTAAAGTAAAGTAGTTTGAGTACATATATATGAGAAATAAAAGTATTTCAAAATGAGTTATGGTTTACATGCATAACATTGCATTTGAATGGCTTAGAATATAGTCAGGAAGTCAGAGGCTTATGGCGTTAGCTCCGTTATCTCCTGCCAGTAACATCTCTCAGATCGGGGATGTTACAAAGATGGTATCAGAGCATGGTCTAGGGAGTCAGTGACTGTAGTGGGCAGAGTGTTAGGGTCTTGTATACGCAGTATGTTCAGGATACCCGTATATGAGGCATTACCTCTCCAGTATCCGATCCTCGAGTACATCCTCAAAGCTTCACAGAATGGTTAGTAAGTATTCCCAAGTCCTCTGAACTCTTTTCCTTACTCTAGAAAGAAATCTTTCCGTAATCATCCTAGATTACTCCCTGAAGTCCGGTATAATCTAGAGAACTAGATAGTAAGTTCCAAGGAAAGCCATCCAAGAAAGTATAAGAGAAAAGAGAAAGCTAGAAGAGAAGTAAAGAAAGTGTAAAGATAATTAAGTAGTCAGAGGTAAGAAAAGATCGAGATACAAGAATAGATCAGTGAGGAAGTACGAGAATTCATAGTAGCAAAAGAAGAATAGAGAAAACCTTAGTAAGTATTAGAGATGCTCAATAAATGTAAGATTCATTTCTTCCTCAGAACATTCCTTCAAGCCGAACCAGTGGCCTTCAAGTATTTCTTATAGATAGTAGAACTTAAAAGATATCCACTTATCAGAGGGAAAACTAGAAAGAAAAAATAAGAAATGTATTTAGATGTTAAGTAACCAGAGATTGTAAGCAAAAAAATACAATAGAGGATAAAGAGAAAAAGATGGAAGAAAAGCAAAGAGAAGTGTAAGAAGGTAAAAGTAACTAGATATAGAAAGAGATAGAGATATAGAATTGAATCGATAAGGAAGTAAACAAAGGTAGAGGAAAAGAAAAAGACAAGAAATGTTGAAATCAATGAAAATAAGAATAAGAAACGTGGAGACAAGTAACAAAGGATAATACTGGAACTAATAGTAAAGATGAGTATAGTAAGATTAGATTAGAATAAATGCCGAATAGATCTAAGGAAAAGTTCTTTTCCTCGAGCGAAATACCTTCATTCCTCAGAAGAATTCCTCCGACTTGATTTAACATTTTATGAACGATTCCGTATAGATAGTAAGTCTCCCAAGTATCAATGACGATCATGGAACCCTTTAATGGATACGGAAATGCCATAAAAAAAAGAGAGAGAGAGATTTTAAATCTTCTTAACTCAGACCTGTAGGTAAACAAGATGAGTGGTAATTAAGATAACAGATAACTTCCCTAGCCAAGAGATCTAAAAGATAAGGTTTCGACTTACTCAGATCTTCTCTCCTTCGAGATACCAGTTAAGAAAGTTACCTCGATAGAGTCTACCTCATACCTACCCTACATGAGCAATAGGCCCCCTCAATCTTAGGATTTCCTTGTTTGACACTAAATCAAATCCCCCTTAAATGCCAATCCCTTTCCTTGTCAAGCAAGGAGTAGCTCTACCCCATTTGCCTATAAAAACCAACCTCTCCCAACCCTTGCATCCTCTCACTCACACGCATATAGCAAGAAAAAAGCCTATTGATTCACGCATACAGCAAGCAAATATTTCTCTTCTCCTCCTACACCCTTAGCCAAAAATCACAGCCCCATTGACCGAAAAACAACCCCTATACAGCAGCACACATCGAAAAACAACCCCTATACAGCAGCCCCATATCACCGAAAATACCTTAAAAAAACAACCCCTAAATCACCTAAACCAGTGACTAAAAAACTGCACTTTTAATCCCTAAAATAATAACTAAAAAACTACACTTAAAGCCTTTAAAAATGTAACGACCCGAGTTATTTTAATGAGATTGCGCAAATTTATTTTTGCTTGTGTAGTCTTGTCGAACGCAAGATCAATTTGTATGGTAAAATGGGAATTTTATAAGAAATTAATTAAAGAATATTGTTAACTAATTTTGGGGGTTAATTTGGAATTCATTAAATTAATAAAAATAAATTAAGATATTATATCATATGTTCTAGAAATACACACGTGTATTATATTAAACACTCACACATGTGGACACATAACCCACACACACGTGCATATTAAAAACACACACACTCGCCGATTTGGTGACACACACACCCACACTGTTGACACACACGGAGAAGAAGAGAAGCACAATAGAAGAAGAAAGAAAGACAGAGCAGAGGGACCGAGAAGGAAAGATCAAGAAGAGAGCAAATGAGAGAAGCCGAGAAGAATTAAGAGAGAGGAAGATGAGAAAGAGTGAAAGACCGAGAGAGGGAGCAAAAATTAGTGACCGAGAAAGAAGATTAGAAGAAGGCTGAAAATGAGGAGTGGAGAGGATGAAGCAGGTGTCGAAAGAGTGAGAGGGGAATTGGGGGAAAAGATACAAATGGGTAAGTACACTATGCTATTATTTCCTTGAATTTGATTGATTTTATAATTTAGGTTTTGAGATGAATTTCGAAATTGGGCAAATTGGTAGGTTAGAAATATGTTAAAAGTGATCTAGATTAGGTATTCTGTATGAGATTTGAAAAAAAATAATAATAAAGAAATAAGATAAAATAAATTTAAAAGAAGAATGATCGGCAGACCCTAGAAATTGGGGAAAGTTGGAAATTTATTTTTATGTAAACCCTAGAACAGAAGTTGGGGAATTTGTGTAGTCATATGCGCAAGTAATTTGAGAATTGGAGTAATAGTACCAGTGGCTGTGATGTTAATAAAAGGGAAGACAATAAGTAATTTATGCCATGAACTCCTTGAATTTCTGCATTTGATTTATTCAGGGTTTTCGTTTCCGAGTTAGATTGTATGGATTTCAAATAAAATTTAAAATTGAGTTGAAGTTATTTCATATTATTTCAAGTAGCTTTAGTGCTAAGATTTTGAAAGTTGGATAGTCTGAATAGCGTTGTGGGTTTAATCTGTAAGCAAACTATATTCATAATCTCCTTAAGTCAAATTGATTTTTTCGTCATTTGAGGTTTGAATTTAAATTCTGAAATTGAGCTTGATAAGGGTATAGAAATATGTTAGAAGAAATATAAATTTGATATTTAGTAAGAAATTAACAGAAATTTTTGACATTAGGGAGATTGTCCAAATTGGGGAAAATCGGTAGCAACCTTAGAAATTGGGAGGAATTCTGAATGAAGAATGAATTTGCTATTAAATATGTTAAGTATACTCTTGGTTATTTTGAACATGTAATTCTTGAGTATTTTGAGATAGGTTCGTTAACTGTTATAAATTTATTGAATATTGAAGCTTGGGTCATACAAAGGTAGGTTACTGTTGAAGTTTTAATTTTGTTAATGGATGAATTATAGTTGCTGAATGCATGCTTCAGCTTCAATTAACATTCATTTAGAATTGGAATATTATTTGTTTTAATTCTATTGCATGCATGATGACTGATTACTATGCTGAAGATTAAGCATCTGGAGATGGGTCTTATTTTTCTAATGGGGCCTACGATGTTATTCTTTTAATGCTTTGTTGAGTATAACAGTGATTTTTTATTTTTATTATGCTGCTAGTATCTAATTTCTAAAGGTTAACTCAGAATTCATATTTGGTTTATTGATAAGCTGATATAGCTCGTACAATGTCCTTTTACCTTAGATTTGAGGTTATCATGATAACTCTTTAATGATATTTGTTATAAATTTCTTGTGGCTTGAGTCATCCATTGCAGTATGTATTCCCTATTTTTGAAGTGAAATTTTATTGGAAAAATGATGTATGAATAAATAGTATTATGTGTGTAATACATAATTGGCTTGTATGTATTTATAAAGTTGAGACAAATTATAATATAAATAAACATGAAATCAGTGATTAATGTTTATATGTGTAAGCTTTATAAGTTTCAATGCATACTATCATTAGAATAAAAATATTTATTTATATGTGTGTGAGGATTGATTTTGAGAATGAATTTAGTATGCCAATGTGGATTGATGTAATTTTGGTAGCATGTATGTAATGAGTTTAAGCATGATAAATAAGTATATAGAATATAAAGATAATTTTGTGTATGCTTAGAGGTGAGGCATGTATATGAATAATTTCAGTGTACTATTGATATACATGAATTAATGCATGTACATGTAGGGGTGGGCAAAAAAATCGACCGAACCGAACCAAACCGCAAGTCGGACCAAACCGGACCGAATTTACGGTTTTTTTTCTAACGGTTCGGTTTGCGGTTCGGATTGGCCCACCCCAAACGGTTTACGGTTCGGTTAAGGGCTAATCCGAACCGCACCTGTTAAACCGAACCGAACCGTTATATTAAAAAATATATATTTTTATTAAAAATTTGTATTTTTCTTTTAATTTTATTAGTATGTTAATATTTTTATTCTTAAATTTGTTGTTAATATATTTATTTATTAATACTTTTGTTCTTCAATTTATTGTTAATACTTTTATTCTTAAATTTTTTTTTTTATGGTAGCATCATTATTCTTGAAGTAAGATGTTGATTTGTTTATTAATTAGAATGATGTAGCATTATATTCGAGGTATTTTTAAAAAAATACAAGACTTAATTGTGCCTCATTTTTCAATCATTTTATGGAGTGCATGTGTTCCCTAGAGTCAGAACTTACACCCTAACACTTCATACTATTTGTTTAATAGACTAGTGTTTTTTTTCACTTAAGCGGATAAAAATTTGTTTTAAATATAATAATCCGTAAACCGAACCGAACCAATCCGTAAACCGTTGGTTTAAAAAATTTTCAATCCGAACCAAACCGTTATTGAATGGTTTGGTTTGAGAGGTAAAAAAATCCGAACCGTAAAATAAGGTTTGGTTCAGTTTTTAGCAAAAACCGAACCAAACCGAACCGCGCCCACCCCTATGTACATGTTTGATAGTATAAGAGATGTATAGGCATATTTATATGTTATGATTTTCAGAAGTCGAGTTAAAGCTAAGAATGCTTTTGAAACTCAAAATGGTTTTAAAGAAAAGCTTCAAACTTTTTGAAAGAAAAGTATTTCAGAAAATATTTTCTTACAGATTTGAGATTTAAGCATGAGTTTATGATTTTTCCGGGGCATGAGGTAAAAACTCACCCCAGTATGTAACTTGAGATTCAGTTGGAATTGACGGATATCATATGGATTCGGGATTTGGGATTTGACCCATCCCAGCTGTACACTAATTGGAATTGACGGATTTAGACACATGTGCACATATGGAGGACTAGGGGGACGCCCCTAGATCCTCAGCGCTCAGATGGTACATTCCTGGGCGGAGATGCGCCTACGGGCGGAGATGCGCCTACGGGCGGAGATGCGCCTACGGGCGGAGAGTCAGTTTTCAATTTTCAGATATAGATTTCAGTTTTGAGAGATACAGATTTTTGATAGACTTCAATTTTCAGAAAACGTTTTCAGATGAACAGTTTTTAGAAAAAATATTTCAGAAAAACATGTTTATAAAGTGTTTCAGATACAGTTTTCAGAAAAAGGTTTTTTTTTTAAAGAAAAAAAAATTTATATATATATATATATATATATATATATTTCTTTAAGAGCAGAGCATACAATAGTAAAGTATAAATTACTATTATGCACATAAATCATATAGTCCAGATATTATTGGAAAAGCATATAGTTGGCATAAATGTATAATGGCATGGTTGCATCAATATGTATATATGTTAACATAGGTGCGTGGCATGTTCATATAGAAGTAACATCGTGTTAAATATTAGTGCACGATGGGCATGATTTTAATTAAATGTGTATATATATATTCAATGGTGATTGTATGAGTTGTGTGCTTGTTTAGAAAGAACATAATGTAAGGATGCTAGAACATGATGAAATAATAACTTATGCATGCATACATGGTTAGTGATAGTGGATTAAATGTTTGATAAGAATAATATTTTAGTATAACCGATTTGATGATATTTCAAGATAATGAAAGAGAGAGTTGTAATAAAATACCTAAACCAGATTAGTAAAGAGAGTGCAGGAAATAGGAAACATATCAGAGTAGCGCAGCAGAAACGTGATGAGGCCTGATACAGTAAATAGTAAGTATGGAAACTCAGTGTTATGTTAGAGAAGTTTAAGATATAGACAGAGTTTAAAGCATGTGAATGAATCAGATAAAAGAATCAGTAACAAGGAATAAAGTTGTAATTGGATAAAGAATGTATAGTGGCACAGACTTTGTAACTAATTGCATAGTCCATAAAGCAGTTTAGGTTAAATACCGAAACTGGATTCAAACCTTATAATGTGTATAACGCTCAAGGAATGAGCATATTTACTTACTGAGTCATTATGACTCACACCACAACAGTTTGTTAGTTTTGTCAGGTTGTGTGACCTGATCGTGCGACCCACAGAGACATTAGAGCGTGAGGAGCCGGATAGCAGCGTTGCAGTCAGCCAGTCACCAGGTCTTGGGAAAATAAAGAGTCTAGTAGCTTAATTTTAGTTTGTATAAGTTGTAACGTGCTGAGCACTAGTTTTATTTTAGAAAAGTTTTTGTATATACGTATTTTCGGGCACAGAGCCCCAATTGTATTATGTCTCATCGTATTTTTAGTTGGCCCTTAGAATGCATTAATGTGGTGATTCCGGCCGGAGGCCGAGATTTTTATGTTTATGTTGTATATGGATGCTGGCTATAGCCAGGTTGTATGATGTTACGAATACATCATCATGCCGAAATTTCGTCACAGTCAGAGGCTTATGGAGGCAGGATTAGCCTGTCTCCCTGCCGGGAGCATCCTGGTTTAGAGGCGGGATGGTACAAAAAACACCCAAAACAGTAGCCTAAAACACCAAAACAGTGAAAAAATGCATCAAAAATACAGCAGCGAAAAAGGTAGCGAAACAGAGTCAAAACGGTACCTTGATCAGCGAAACAGCGAGGAAAAAACGCAAACCAGTGAACCAGAAAAGTTACGGAGCTTTCACCCTTTCGATCACCGTGAAACGCGAGTCCGAGAGTCGACGAAAAAGGTAGGACCTGAGGGTATTTTTCACATCCATTTTTCAGTGGTTTTTTTTATTATTTATTGAGTTTCGTTTGCATGATTATTGTGGAGTGAAACATGTTATGGCCCTTGAATAGATAGAAAATGCATGAATTGTAAAATGATGTATGTTGTGGCCCTTGAATAAAATGAAAAATGTGTCGCCTCTCGTGGTATATAGGATGGAAACTCGGACATATAATTTCATAGCCGATTCTGAATGGACGGTAGTATGATCTGTACTCGGGATACAACTCCACGTACCACTTGAGTAAACGGCGCATATTTCGTTTTATGTTGTTTTGATTGTCTATTATTCGCTACTTGATTCCGCATGTTATTTTTTTTGTAATGATGAGAAAACGCATGGG
>SKCR01025386.1:0-144442 GCA_019454045.1 Zanthoxylum bungeanum
GACTCGGTCGGCGGTCCGGTTTTGGTTCTGGATGATTCCCGATTCCACGAGTGTGGTACTTGAACCGAACCGGTTAATTCCAGTATGGTTCCGATTCACACTAAATATGAAACCGGAACCAGAATTGAACCGTTCGGTTCCTGTCCCGGTTTCGGATCCATTCATTTTTTTTTTTTGTATTATTGAAAAAAATGAGATTGATAAATTAATATATATTTAAAATTATGAATTTGAATTTATATTAAAAACTTACATTACATAATTACATTAAATTACAAATAAAATTCTTATCTAAAAAAATAAAATAAAAAAATTAAATTAAAGAGCTTGAACTTAATTTTTAAAAACTTAAATTGCCTATGTATCCTCCAAGGGTGAGAGGAATCAAAGCTCACGTAGTTCCATTATATTTTAAAGATATTTCCCCATTGTAATTTTATAATTATTTAATTATCAATCATCATCAGTGTCTGTTGATCATTCAGCTCCAGTTCCGCTTGAAATTACAGATGCATTATCGAACAAGTCTTCAAATTCATCATGGGTATTTTCTTGTTGCCTCAGCTCAGCTCGGGTCTAATTATTCACACATGCTGTTTCTTTCAGAGTGTTTGGATGTAATGAAGACCGTCTGACTTCCAATATATTATCTCCCATGCTAAAGACTTGCTCAACTGCAACGGTGGAAATAAGTGTTGTAAATATCTCTTTAGCAATAATTGATAATACATGATATACATTTTGATATCGGTTCCACCGTTCAAGGATTTGAAAATTTTTACTAACTAAACTTTCAGTTGAAAACTCAAAATTTATAGATAAATAATTATCTAATTTCTGGTTATTAGTCATGTTATCCCTATGTTTTTTATTTTGTTGTAATAACCAACAATCACTTGCGCTAAATCTTGATTGCATTACGGTCGTTTCGCTATAACTAGATTGTCCTACTGATTGCAAGTTATATCTTCTAACATAATCATTAAATAACTCTATTAAATCAATTTTTATTTTAGCTATTATTCTTGTAATATCAATTTCATCTAATATTCCTAAATATCTATAGTAAGTGGGTAAAACACTATTTAAACCTTCTAATTTAAATCTAGGATCAAAATAGCAGCAATAAGATAAAGTAAAGGAATGTCTATAAAATAATGCAATCATTTTCATTTCATAAAATAAATAGCTTCAAACAAAACAATATCATTAGGATCACGACTATCAACATGTTCATCGAGAGTACCAACAATATTCAGACTTTCAAGAATAAATAAATGTGTTGTAGAATAATAAACTCCGCTAAAATTTTTTTTAGCATCATTTAAAACTTTTAAAATCTCTAAAATTTTATCATAAATTTTCCATTGACTAGGAAAAAGTGTCATATGTTGAACATATTGAGGAAAAAACTACATAATGTATCTTTATATTGCAAAGCTTGACATAAAAGAAAATAAGAATTCCAACGTGTTGGAACATATCGTGAAAATTTTATCGGTTTAATACTATTAAATTTATAAAACTTGGCCCATTCTCTCATAACTTGAGAATATGACCAAATACAACTAAGTGTTTTCTTAAAAGGATCAATGAAAGGTGATAATTTTTCCAAACCATCTTGAACACATAAATTAAGGACATGACTGTGCAACGAATATAAAAAAATCGACCCCCTAAATTTGGTTCGCATATTTCTATTAAATCAATAGTTGATGCAAGTATTTTCAGATGCATTATCAAATCCAACTGTTAAAATTGTACCTAATAAACCATATACATCAAAAATTACTTTCATCATTCTATAAATATTTTGTGGTGTATGTTGTTCATTAAAAACTCTAAATGCAATAAGTCATTTTTCATGTTCCATGATGCATCAATCCAACGACAAGTCACACCCTTGTATGAGTGTGTTCGCCAATGGTCATTTCAAATATCAAAATAAATAGATAGACACCCTTTAATATCTCTAAATGTTTTATTTAAAATAATTTTTCCATCTTTGTATAATTTAAAAATTTGACGTTTTGTTGTATTTCTAGTCATTCTACATTTAACGGGATTTAAAGCATTTTGAACGTAATTAGTAAAAGTAATTTTTTCACCAAAACTTAAAGAAAGATGTGCCATACAAGTTAATTTAGCAGATTCTTCTCTATTTTTAGCATTAGAATATTTAAATAAATCTAAAGCACTCGTACCTCTACTACATGATGCGTACCTGGCCATTTGAGTTTGCGTCATATCAAGTCCAAGTTCAATAGCATAATGTCTTTCCAAGTGCTTGATCATATTTCCGTATCCACTAGAAAATTTGTAAGCAACCCCACAATGGTTGCATACTGCTCTTGAACTTTCATCAGTATCATTTAAATGAAAATGAATTTTGAAAACATCCGAGGAATGAGACTTAACTTCTCTTCTCCGTGAACTGATACTTTGGCCGCTCTCTTGGGTTGGAACATTTGATATTGTGTTCTCATATGAGCTTACCTTTTGTTGTTTAAGAAATTTTAAAGAATTATAGAATTAAGAATGAGAGAATTATAGGAATTTAGAGAATTGAGAATTGAGAAATCGGTGTATTGAAATAATGAAAAATGACACCTATTATATATTTTTAGAATATTTTTATGATATCTAAAATGCCCCTAAAATAGCCGTTAGAGGTAATTTGGGTATTTCCCAAATTTCTTTTTTATTATTTTTTTGGCAGATGGGGCATGGGAGCCCAACAGCCAAACGGCTACTAGCAGTTGGCTGGCCTCCCAACGTCTAGTAGTCGTTGGGGTGTTGGAACCCTAGGGTTCCAATCGGTTCGGTTATGGTAGGAACCTTAATAGAACCGGTTAGGTTCCGATTTTGGTTCGGAATCGGAACCTTGGCCGGGACTAGCATTCAATGCATTTAACATATGAAGAGCTTCATAATATGTTAGGCTGGGCAAAAAATGATTTGAAGAAAGTGAATCCCACTTTGAACCTACATAGTGGAGCAAGCTCTTCAAAGACTTTTAGGAAGTCCAATAATTAAAATAAGGAATTAGAAGAAAGATTCCAAAGAACATACTGCAAGACCATATGTAGCTCGTGATGCCTTTCTACACTGCAAGTAGTCTGGACACTGGAAGAAAGATTTTCCAAATTTGAAAGGAAAAGCGGGAACCCTAGGTACGCCTTGAATATTTTCTTATTATTGACATCTCATTAGCCATATATGTAAATAGTGATTGGGTGTTAGACACCAGTAGTCGTACACATATTTGGAACTCTATAAGAGTTAAAAAAAGGCTAAACAAATGAGAGATCTAGTTTAGAGTTGACAATGGCAAGACATTGGATGTCAATTCTGTTGGACAGTTATGACCCATAGTGTCACTATTTGTAAAAAACATTGTGTTTTTTGTACAAAATTAACTATGTTGTAATGAAATTGCCTTTTATCGTTTTGTAATTTATTTACTTTGATATATAAACGGTAAAAGTCCTTATGATTAGTTCCGAATTGAGATGATATGAGACAGTATTAATCCATAAAGGTTTAATCATTAAATATCCCTAGTCGTAGTATTATCGAGATTGGACATCGATAATGCGGAATAGACTAGTATTGCACTTGTGCGCGTTGTGAGGGCATAACGGTATAGTTCTCATATGTTTAAGTATAAGATACTTATGCAAGTGCGATAGGAGGTTGTGTTTTACCGATGGTACGGAAAACAGCTTCGCTCTGGATAGACCCCGCGGAATCCCATTGGTAGTATGTATATGTGTCTATGGGAGTCCGCTTCAGGGTAGATGTATTTGGTCTTAACCTGAGACTTGCATCGCTAGTACTTGCGACAATCGGTAAACTTTGGTTTTGGTCATCCAGGACTTTAACAGGTTCTGTGTACACCTCTACTGGGTTAATTAAGAATCGTAGTGTATTGGATGTGATGTCAAGATGGAAGTATCACTTCAGACATATTGAGATGATGTTCACGCAGGGATTCAGAACTGGTTCTCTATAGTGTTGCAACCATCGGGATAATATGAGAAGGTCATGATTATCCGATTCAAAGAGACTAGTTGCTTGATATCCGATATGTGCTTCGTACGGGACAGACACTATTCCAGCCCCAGGCCTTGCACGTGACATCTGATACTGGATCGTAATACATAATATTACGGTATACTACGCCTGATATAGATCTTATATTCCAGTAAGAATATTCCTGGAGAATTGGGTAGGCATGACGCTTTGCTAGAAGCCAACCTTGTCTCGTAAATCAGTAAAAATATAGTACGAGGTATGTACATATTCGGATAGTCCGACGACCGTATTTACTGCCAACATATCCAGGGATCTCTTGGGTCGCTTCCCGAAGATTCACCGATGACGTTTGATTCGAACTTAATTAATCTAGGATTAATTACGGAGAGACTTTATCTTGGATAAAGTACTATTTGAAGAGAGAGAAAGATTAATTTGGAATTAATCGACAAAATTATACATGGCAAAAAAGCCCGAGGCCCGGCCGGCCCGAGGTGAAAAAATCTCGGGCCGGGCTTCAAAATGGGGGCCTGCTCAACCCAAAAAGCCCGGGCCCGGCCCAGCCCGGCCTGGGCTTAAAATAAATAAATAAATATTTTTAATTATAAAATATATATATTTATATATTTATATATTAAATTTTGTATACTTATAATTTTTTATAATAAAAAACGGGCTTAAAATAAATAAATAAATATTTTTATTTATAAAATATATATATTTATATAATAAATTTTTATTTTTATAATATTTTATAAAAGAGAAATCGGGCCCGGGCCAAGCCCGGCCCGAGCCCGAGCCCGACCGGGCCGGGCTTTTTCCGGGCCCGGGCTAAATTTTTTTTTACCGGGCTCGGGCCGGGCTTATCAAAGCCCGGCCCGTTGCCACCCATAGACAAAATAGTATATTCGATATATTAAACGAAATTGGATTTCGACGCGGAATTAAAATTAGATTTTAATTCAGGCAAACGAGTTGATTTAGAATTAATTCGTTAGCGACGTGAATAGTAATTTCGCTAGGCATAATTATTTAATTACGCCGCGACGGAAGTTCGTTAATTCGGAATTAGCGAAACCGAGCCCAGAAGTGTTTGCGGGCCCACTCGCATTTTGAATTAAAGTGGGGCCCACAAGTCATATCACGAGTCACATCACTTGTCACTTTAGTGATAGATGTCAAGTCACATTTTTGGTGAGTGATATGTAGTCACTATTCATGACACAAGTTGGTGAGAGCTTTTAATGCAATTTCGGAGCCAAAATGTGTTGACTTTTTGAAAGATATACAAAATATTTTGGTAAAGGATTTTTAGCATTATTGTTTTTAAGAAAAACAATGCAAATATAAAACTCTCTCTCTCTCCACAAATAGCTATTGCCGTGAACTCCTACAAGGTGAATGAAGGTTGGATTTTCTTTCATCTTTTGCTAGCACATTCAAATGATCAAACAAGGTGATAGGGAACCGATCTTAGAGCTTGGATATCCATAATGCTTGGATCTTCATCATCAACTTCAACAAATAATCCTTAGTTGAATTCAAAGCTTGAAGGGAAGGAAAATTGTTTGTTGAGCATCACATCCAACCGATCTTTGTAAGTGTGTTTCCGTCAAATTTCTTTGGTGTATTCATTCTATTTCATGGCTTAATTTGATCTTGGGACATCAATAGAAACCAATAATGGTATCATGAAGCCTTGTTTAAGCAAGAAATATTTTAGGGTAAGATTTGGGTAAAATTGATTGGAGCATTTGATGAAATTGTTTGATTAAGTATGCTTGTATATTGATAACATGGTGTTATACATGATCAATTTCATAAAAAGTTGATTGGATCAATTTCCCCTAAAAATTAAGGCATGGCCGAATGTACCTTACCCTTACAAGTCTTGGTATTTTGTTTTGATGATCATTGGATGACTTGAAATGAATGGGAAATGTCGATTTAAAATTCAATCGGATTGAAAAATGAAATCGGACAAAAACCTTTATCACGGCCGAGAGCTTCCTTGCATGTTATGAGATGATTTTTGATTCAAAGATGTTAGACATAAGTTGAACAAATGAGAACATGATTAATTAATTAAATTGTATTTTGGAAATATGGATTTAGATAATTAATTAATGAATTACACTTTAGTTAATTGAATTTTAAAATTTGGAATATTAAAATTTGGTTAATTGGGCTTGGAATGTTATATTTGGGCATAATGGGCTTGGTTGGGCCAAGTTGGTTTAGGCCAATTAGATTGGATCCAAATTGGGCCTAAATCATTCCATTAAGTCCAAATGTAATAAATGGGCTTTAAAAGTTTAATTGGGACTTATGGGCCAAAATCGGTTTTATGGCAATGAGGGTGATTCCTTAATTGGGCTTGGTAATTGGGTTTGACCTACATTGACCAAAGCCCATGCCTTAAGAAATCAATTGAAAGCCCATTGGACTTTAATTGAACATACATTGGATGTTAATTGGGCTTTGAGACCCATTAAGATTAGATTTGAAATCTAAGTCTTTAAAGCGCATTAAAGGTGTATTATTTAATTTGGAATTAAATTGAATTAGTATTGAATATAAATTAAATTAGATTTAACGAGACTTATTCTCAAACGAGTTGGAATCGCACAAATCAAATCATTGTTTGAACATTGGATGATCACTAATATTCAAAGATAATAAATTTGATTAGTTTGATTGAATAACATGCTTGAATGAATACATGGATGTGATGAATGAATAGCGTATATCGGATGGATATTAGAGGGAAAAGGTAATTTTAGAAATTGTTGTAAATTTAGAATTTATAAATTGGACCTGCGTGTCCAGCCTTATCTGTCATTATTTCTTTGTATTCTCTTCTCACCTAATTCCCCTCAATGTTAATGAGGTTTCTATTATTGTATTATGTAATTGGGTAGAAGTAGAATAGTGCTAGCCGGGGTGAAGAAAGGGAGTGATTTGTTCTAGGAACAATCTGTTTAAATATCCATCCACATATCGTTATTAATTTACTTTTCGTACCTTATTATGCTTTTAGAATGCATGCGTAAGGGTGTATGATGAGACCTTAACAAAGATAATAAATTGGTTGCCAATTTACGTAAAAAACCCTCAAAAATATATGAAGCGTTTTTCCTTCCGTTGAGTGATTCTTACTCAATATCCAAAGTTGGCATTGGTTTGTTGGCCAAAGTCAAGAGCTTTGTCAATTGCGGATGTGTTTGAATCATGAGAGTTTTGTTCCATATCGGTGTCTTGTCTAAGTTGTGATTTGTTGGCCAAAGTCAAGATCACTTCTTGTCTATCAACATTGATTATGAAGCTTTCCATGTCAATGGGTCCCGCTTAACTGGAATCATTAAGCTTGTTGTGCAAAAGACAAGGCTTGGTTGATTCAGAGGAAAAAGGTTAGGAAAATATATTGGATATATTGGCATATATACTGTATATATGTTTCGGACTTGGATGTCCACCTACCGGATCTAGGAATTGGATAAGATTCCATTGATCTTCGAGATCTACCTAGTTAAATATCATACAGCTTGTTGGCCAAAGTAAAGGTTGTGTGTTATTTAACGGGATCCTAGCCCACTAGGAAACTGGGTTTCCCGAGTACTCGACAGAGGGTTAGAGGCTCGCCGAAAAATGGTGGGAGGCTACTATTGAATTTGCAATTTCATTCAGATACTTAACTTTACGCGCTTTCAAAATTATTTCGTTAAAATTATTTTATTAGTTGGACTAATATAATGTTATTTTTCTTGTAATAGTTAGACTGTACCCAAATATCGCTGATTAGATAGTTGGACTATCGTAATCAGGATGACAGGAAAGGGAAATGTCCGAGACATTATCATGGGTGAAAATGTCTTTAAGGGCACGAACTTTGCCGATTGGGAAATGAATCTGAAGATAGTCCTTGGAGTCGAGAGACTACTCTATACAATATAGACACCTCTTGGGCCTAAACCCAACCCTGATCAGTTACTCGAGCTGGAGCTTTGGAAGACTCACAGCGATGACAATGACACTGCTCAGTCAATTATGCTTGCTGCTATGACTCAGCATTTCCGTCAACAGAACAGGGACTTGGATCCCTACAACATATTGGCGAGGTTACAAGATCTTCACCGGTCTAACCGTAGATCGCAGAGATATGAGTTGCAGAAGAAGCTCTTCCGTGCACGTATGTCAGAAGGCATGTCTGTTGAGTCCCATGTGGCACAGATGATTGCTGACATTGACGAGCTTTCTCAGATGGGGATAGTCTTAGAGGCTGAGACTACTATAGATTTGATCTTGCAGTCCCTCCCCGACACTTGGAGACAGTTCATCATAAACTATAACTTGATGAACCAAGATGATACAATTGGAGAGCTATTGTCAATTCTCAAGGAAGCTGAGAAGGAGCTTCTCAAGGGCAATAAGCGCGAGGCGCATTTTGCTTCGACATCTCAGACACCAAGGGCTGGGCCCAAGGCGACTGGAGGTGTGAAGAAGAAGAAACATAAGAGAAAGGGAAAGGCCAAATCGTCAAAGGCTTCTGGGAAGCCAAAGGACAAATATCATGATGTATGCCTCCAGTGCGGCAAGCGGGGTAATTAGAAGCGTGACTGCCGCGAGTACAAGGCGCTCCAGAAGGAGATTAAAGCGGGCAAGGTACCGGCTACAGTATGTTTGTTATTGAAATAAACATGACTACTTCTAGTTTTAAAAATTGGATTTTTGATTCTAGTTGTGGTACTCACATATGTACTGATGTGCAGGATCTGCGGATTAGCAGGAGACTGGCCTTAGGGGATATTGATCTACGCGTCGAAAATGGGGCACCAGCATCTTTTTGGCCGTTGGCACTTTTGTTTTCGAACTGCCCTCGGGACATGTACTTGAACTTAATGACAGTTATTATGTACCTAGTTTGACTAGGAATATTATTTCTGTATCTATGTTAACCCAATGTGGGTACACTTTTGTATTTATAAACATCAGGTGCTTTATTTATAAAAATGATATAGAAATTTGCACTGCTGTAGCAAATAATGGTCTTTATATTTTGAATATAAGTCAATCTCAAACATATAATATAATAAACAAAAGGCTTAAAATGAGTAATAAAGATGAAATTTATATGTGGCACTGTCGTCTGGGATACATAAACAAAACTCGCATATCCACACTTTCGAAGAGTGGGTACTTGGATGGATTTGATCCAAATTCATATGACGTCTGCGAATCTTACTTATTAGGTAAAATGACTAAATCACCTTTTAGCAATAAAGGTGAACGCGCCACCGAACTGTTAGCCCTCATTCATAGTGACGTATGTGGGCCCATGTCTAGCCAGGCTAGAAGTGGATACGAATACTTCGTAACCTTGACGGATGATGCATCGCGTTATGGTTATGTGTATCTTATGAGACACAAGTCGGAAACTTTTGAGAAATTCAAAGAGTTTCGACACAAGTTGAAAAATAGACCGGCAAGAGTATAAAGACATTACGGTCGGACCGTGGTGGTGAATATTTGAGCAATGAGTTTCTAGATTACTTGAAAGAATATGGTATTCTTTCACAGTGGACTCCTCCTGGAACACCGCAATTAAACGGTGTGTCCGAACGGAGAAATCGAACTTTGTTGGACATGATTAGGTCTATGATGAGTCGCACTGAGCTACCTATTTCCTTCTGGGGATATGCATTAAACAGTGTAATTCTTATTTTGAATAAGGTTCCATCAACGTCTGTACAACAGGCTCCGTATGAGATATGGTCAGGAAAGAAACTGGGTTTCTCATTCCTGAAGATTTGGGGATACTGGGCATACGTCAAACGTTTGGAAGGTACCAAACTTGAGGCCAAATCGGATAAATACCTATTCGTAGGATATCCTAGGGAAACCAAAGGATATTACTTCTATCACCCACGAGAGAGCAAAGTATTTGTTGCTCTACATACGATTTTCCTTGAGAATGAATTCCTAAATGCAGTGGTTAGTGGGAGGAAAGTAGAATTCGATGAAAATCGGATTGATACTGTTCCTGGCATAGAATCCTCAACGAAACAAGAACAGTTCATCTGGGATGAGACTGTACCACAATCTTCTATTACACAAGGACCGCAAAGGTCGGAGAGAGTCCGGAAACAACCTGAGAGGTATGGGTTTCCGATCTCACCTCATGTAGATATTAATCTCATTGAGGATAATGAACCGGCTACGTATGAGGAAGCGATACAAGATATCGATTTTGCTTTATGGCAAGAAGCCATTAAGTCCGAAATGGATTCCATGTACACCAACCAAGTTTGGACACTGGTTGATGCACCAGAAGGCGTAAAGCCTATTGGTTATAAATGGATCTTCAAGAAGAAGACCAACATGGATGGCAACGTACAAACGTACAAAGCTAGGCTTGTAGCGAAGGGGTATCGTCAACGACATGGTGTCGATTACGATGAAACTTTCTCACATGTTGCCATGATTAAATCCATTCGAATAATGCTTGCTATTGCTGCATATTTCGATTACAAGATATGGCAGATGGACGTTAAAATCGCTTTCCTTAACGGAAACCTTTTGGAGGATGTTTATATGCAACAGCTTGATTATTTTATCGTATCAAGACTTGCAAACAAGGTTTGTAAGTTAAATCGATCCATTTATGGATTGAAGCAAACATCGCGGTCATGGAACCAACGTTTTGATGAGATCATAAAAGAATATGATTTCATTCAAAATGAGATGATCCTTGTGTATTTAAGAAGGTTAGTGGGAGAGCACTGACTTTTATTGTCCTTTATGTTGATGATGTATTGCTAATTGGCAATGACATTCCTATGTTAACGTCGGTGAAAGCTTGGCTTTAATTGAAATTCTCCATGAAAGATCTGGGAGAAGTAGCCTTTATTCTGGGAATAAAGATCTACCGGGATAGATCTAGAAAGCTGCTTGGACTCTCCCAGAGTACATATATTGACAAAGTGTTGAAGAGATTCAACATGGATCAGTCCAAGAGAGGAATGTTGCCCGTGTCATATGGCGTCTATCTATCTAAGGACATGTGTCTTAAAACTCAAGATGAGAGAGACAACATCAGTCGGATACCGTTCGCCTCGGCAGTCGGATCGATCATGTATGCCATGATATATACGCGACCTGATGTCTCATATGCTTTGAGCATGTGTAGTCGCTATCAGGCCGATCCAGGTGAAGGTCACTAGATGGCAGTTAAGAACATCTTTAAGTATCTTAGACGAACTAAGGATGATTTCTTAATCTATGGAGATAGAGAACTTGAGGTAATTGGGTATACCGATGCAAGTTTCCAAACAGACAAAGACGACTGTAAGTCGCAATTCAGGTATATTTTTTGTTTGAATAACGGAGCAGTAAGTTGGAAATCATCCAAGCAAGCGAATATTGCCGATTCAACAATAGAAGCGGAGTACATTGCTACAGCTGAAGTAACAAAGGAAGCAGTTTGGATCCAAAAATTCGTAATTAGATTAGGAGTAGTTCCATTAGCAGCTGAGCCCGTTCCATTGTATTGTGACAATAACGGGGCTATATCGCAGGCTAAGGAACCGTGGCCTCATCAACGATCCAAGCATGTTCTTCGACGTTTCCATCTGATTCATGAGATCATACATCGTGGCGATGTGAAGATCGAGAAGGTCGCATCAGATGACAATATGGCAGATCCACTGATGAAAGTTATTCCTCAGTAAAAGTTTGAGCGACATGTACATAATTCAGGTATTAGATGCTTGAGTGCTGGCTATAGGCCAAGTGGGAGATTGTTGGACAGTTATGACCCATAGAGTCACTGTTTGTAAAAGACATTGTTTTTTTTGTACAAAATTAACTATGTTGTAATGAAATTGCCTTTTACCGTTTTGTAATTTATTTACTTTGATATATAAACGGTAAAAGTCCTTATGATTAGTTCCGAATTGAGATGATATGAGACAGTATTAATCCATAAAGGTTTAATCATTAAATATCCATAGTCGTAGTATTATTGAGATTGGACATCGATAATGCGGAATAGACTAGTATTGCACTTGTGCGCGTTGTGAGGGCATAACGGCATAGTTCTCATATGTTTAAGTATATGATACTTATGCAAGTGCGATAGGAGGTTGTTTTTTACCGATGGTACGAAAAACAGCTTCGCTCTGGATATACCCCGCGGAATCCCATTGGTAGTATGTATATGTGTCTATGGGAGTCCGCTTCAGGGTAGATGTATTTGGTCTTAACCTATGACTTGCATCGCTAGTTCTTGCGACAACCGGTAAACTTTGGTTTGGTCGTCCAGGACTTTAACAGGTTCTGTGTTCGCCTCTGCTGGGTTAATTGAGAATCGTAGTGTATTGGATGTGATGTCAAGACGGAAGTATCACTTCAGACATATAGAGATGATGTTCACGCATGGATTCAGAACTGGTTCTCTATAGTGTTGCGACCATCGGGATAATATGAGAAGGTCATGATTATCCGATTCAAAGAGACTAGTTGCTTGATATCTGATATGTGCTTTGTACGGGGCAGACACTATTTCAGCCCCAGGCCTTGCACGTGACATCTGATACTGGATCGCAATATATATATTACGGTATACTGCGCCTGATATAGATCTTATATTCCAGTAAGAATATTCATGGAGAATTGGGTAGGCATGACGCTTTACAAGAAGCCAACCTGATCTCGTAAATCGGTTAAAATGTAGTACGAGGTACGTACGTATTCGGATAGTCCGACGATCGTATTTACTGCCCACATATCCAGGAATATCTTGGGTCGCTTCCCGAAGATTCACCGATGACGTTTGATTCGAACTTAATTAATCTGGGATTAATTGCGGAGAGACTTTATCTTGGATAAAGTAGTATTTGAAGAGATAGAAAGATTAATTTGGAATTAATCGACAAAATAAAAATATTAATTTGGAATTAATCGATAAAATAATATATTCGATATATAAATGAAATTGGATTTCGACGCGGAATTAAAATTATATTTTATTTCGGGCAAACGAGTTGATTTCGAATTAATTCGTTAGCAATGTCAATAGTAATTTCGCTAGGCATAATTATTTTATTACGTCGTGACGGAAGTTCGTTAATTCGAAATTAGCGAAACCGAGCCCGGAAGTGTTTGCGGGCCCACTCGCATTTTGAATTAAAGTGGGGCCCACAAGTCACATCGCGAGTCACATCACTTGTCACTTTAGTGATAGATGTCAAGTCACCTTTTTGGTGAGTGACATGTAGTCACTATTCATGACACAAGTTGGTGAGAGCTTTTAATGCAATTTTGGAGCCAAAATGTGTTGACTTTTTGAAAGATATACAAAAAATTTTGGTAAAGGATTTTTAGCATTATTGTTTTTTAAAAAACATAGCAAATACAAAACTCTCTCTCTCCACAAATAGCCATTGCCGTGAACTCCTACAAGGTGAAGGAACGTTGGATTTTCTTTCATCTTTTGCTAGCACAAATGATCAAACAAGGTGATAGGGAACCGATCTTAGAGCTTGGATATCCATAAAGCTTGGAGCTTCATCAACAACTTCAACAAATAATCCTTGGCCGAATTCAAAGCTTGAAGGGAAGGAAAATTTTTTGTTGAGCATCACATCCAACCGATCTTTGTAAGTGTGTTTCCACCACATTTCTTTGGTGTATTCATTCTATTTCATGGCTTAATTTGATCTTGGGACATCAATAGAAACCAACAAATTCCATATGAACATTTGTTATAGATCTCCCTAATAACTGTAAATTAGATTTACATGACTATTATTATATACCATCTCTTATCAGATAGATAATATTTTTACTAATATTGGATAAAGAGAAATATAAAATAAACAATAAAGATAGTGCTTTTTGTTTATATGATAAAGACAATTTGATATGTGAATGTTCTTTATCTAATGGTCACTATGTTTTGGAAACAGATAGAGATGCCTTTAATATATAGAAGAAATTTCAAGTAATAGATCTGAATTAAACAATACTGAATTATGGCATATGAGATTGGGCCACATATATGTTAGACGTCTATAAATTGGTTAAGGATAGTTTCATTGAAGATCTTACCTTAGATCTTAATTCGATTTGTGAGTCATATTTCGAAGGAAAAATGACAAAGGCTCTATTTCTTAGTGTTAGACATCGTGCTGTAATTTATTGGACCTTATACACAGTGATGTGTGTGGTCCATTAAATAATGCCACTCATGATGGTTCTACATACTTCATGACTTTCATGGATGATAAGTCAAGATATAAATATGTTTATAAATTAGAAACATTTGACAAGTTCAAAATATTCTGAAACGAAGTAGAAAAAAAACCCGTAAATTCATTAAGTACCTTCGATTAGATCGAAGTGGTGAATTTATTTAGATATAATTGAATTCTCACCCGATATAGCCCACTAGGAACTACTCAACACAATGGTGGGTTTGAGCAAAGACATCATACTTTATTGGATATGGTATGATCTATTTGAGCTATACAAATCTTTCATATTATCTTTAGGGATATGCTTTACTTACTGCAGCTCACACACTTAATAGAGTTCCATCGAAAGCTGTTTCTACAATCTCATATTAGATATGGTTCGGTAGAAATCTAAGTATTAGATATTTAAAGATTTAGGGTTGTCCTGAATATATTAAAGTTACACAGCATGATAAACTAGCACCCATGAGGTATAAATATAGGTTCGTTGGATATCCTAAAAATTCTTCAGGATATCAATTCTACGATTCTGAGCAACGAAATATATTTATGGTTCCCTTTGCCACTTTTCTTGAAAAGGAATTTTTGAGAGAAAGTGAGAATTGTAGAAAGATTGAACTTGATGAGTTTGATCCCAACAGTAACGAACCTGAGATGGAACATGAGATCCAACTAGGTGAAAGATCTACAACACAGGTCTTACGTAATTCGAATAGAATATCAAGGCCTTATTAGAGATTGTTTTAACATCTTATATGAGCTTTGATATTCTCAGCTCAGAGGAAAGAAGATCTTACTACGTATAAACAAACAATATTGGATATCAATTCAGGAAAATGACAGGAAGCCATGAAGTTCGAAGATGGATTTTATGCATGGCAATCAAGTTTGGGATGTAGTTGAACTTCCTGAAGGAGTTAAACCTATTGGTTGTAAATGAGTTTATAAAAAGAAACGAGGGCTCGATGGAAAGGTGAAAACCTTTAAGGCCAGACTGGTAGTGAAAAGTTACATTCAATGTCCTAGGATTGACTATGAGGAAATTTTTTCACCATAGCCATGCTAAAATCCATTAGGATTCCTTTAGCCTTTGCTGCATATCACGACTTTGAGATATGGCAGATGGATGTGAAAACCACTTTCCTAAATGGATTCCTCTAGGAGGATATCTATATGGAACAACCAGAGGGGTTTCATATCCAGTGAGACTTTAAACTTGGTTTGTAAGATCCAAAAGTCTATTTATGGACTTAAACAAACATCCCGAAGTTGGAATCGTTATTTTGATGAGATAATTAGATTATCTGGATTCATCAAGAACGATAAAGAATCGTGCATTTATAAGAAAATGAGTGGGAGCATGATAATTTTCCTTGTTTTGTTTGTAGATGACATCCTTATCATTGTAAATGATATATGATTTATGAAAACTGTGAAGTATATATACCTTTGCAAGAACTTCTCCATGAAAGACATGGGTGAAGCTTCCTATATACTGGGTATAAGGTGTTGGACAATTATGACTCATAGCGTCACTATTTGTACAGATCATGGTGTTGTTGCATAAATTAACTATGTGACAAAGAGATTGCACTCTTATCATTTGTGATTAGATCACCTAGATATATAAATGATAGGAGGTCCTTATGATTAGTTCCTGGATTGAGATGATATGAGACAGTATCAGTCCTCGAAGGATTAATCATTAAATATCCCTAGTCATAGTATTATCGAGACTGGACATCGATAATGCGGAATAGACTAGTATTACACTTGTGCGAGTTGTGAGGGCACAACAGCATAATTCTCATATATATGGGTATTAGATACTCATGCAAGTGTAATAAGAGGTTGTGTTTACCGATGGTACAGAAACAGCTTCGCTCTAGATAGACCCCTCGAAATTCCATTGGTGGTATGACTACGTGTCTACGGAAGTCCGAAGTCAGGGTAGGTGTATTTGGTCTTAACCTGAGACTTGCACCGCTAATACTTTCGACAATCAATATGCTTTGGTTTTGGTCGTCCAGGGCTTTAACCGGTTCTGTGTACGCCTCTACTGGGTATACTGAGAATCGTAGTGTATTGGGTGTGATGTCAAGACGGAAGTATCACTCCATTCATAGTGGAGATGATGTCACGTAGGATACAGAACTAGTACTCTTGAGTACTGCAGTCATCGAGATGATATGACTAGGTCATGTTCATCCGATTATAGAGACTAGTTACCAGACATCCGACATGTGCTTCGTACGGGGCAGAAACAATTCCAGCCCCAGGCCTAGCACGTGACACCTGATACTGGATCGCAATACGCAATACTACGTATACTACACCTGACATAGATTATATATTCCAGTAAGAATATTTCTGGAGAATTGGGTAGGCACGGTGCTTTGCTAGAAGCCAACCATGTATTGTAAATCGGTAAGCACGTGGTACGAGGTACTCATGTATTCGGATAATCCGATGACCGTATTTACTGCCAACATATCCAGGGATCTTTTGGGTCGCTTCCCAAAGATTCACCGATGACAGTTGATTTAATTAGAATTAATCTGGGATTAATTATGAGAGAAAATGAATCTGGGATTAATTGAGGTATTATTTAATCTGGGATTAAATGTGTTCGAAGAGAGAGAACGCGATTAATTTGGAATTAATCGGTAAAATAAATTTAATAGTTAAAATTTGATTTTTCTATTTAATTTATTCGTATGGGCTAAAATTAATATATCAGATATATTAATATGAATTGGATTTCATTACGAAATTAAAGTTGGACTTTAATGCGAACGAACGAATTAATTTAGAATTAATTCGTAGACGACGTTCGTAATATATTTGTGAGGCATCTTTATTTAATTAAATTAGATTTAATTATTTAGCGACGAAAGTTCGTTTAATCGGATTAAACGGAACCGAGCCGCGGTAAATGTTCGTAGAGACATTTGAATTTTGAATTCAAATATGAGGTCCACTTCACATGTGGTAGTTGGGAGGGTAGTTGGCATTTATGCCAAGCCCCCACCATCCAACTACCTTGGATGGCTTTGGTGAAACCATTTACCCAACTACCTTGTTTAGGTAAAAGGGTAAATTGGTTTTACCTAAACTCTTCTCTCTCTCTCATTGTGTGTATGCATCACACAAAAACACACATGGAACAAAATGAAAACACTAATACTCTCCTCCATGGGCGTGAACTTGAGTCTTTCTTCTCTTTGATTTTGTTACAATTTCAAAGGAGCTAGCACTTCACATATCAACAAAGGTGATAGGGAAACCAACTCAAAGCTTGGAATCAACAAATGAAGCATCTTAGAGATCTTCTTCTCAAAATTTTAAAAGCTCAAATCCATTCAATGTAAGTAATTCCGCAACTTATTTTGAATTTATGACATGTTTTCATGCTTATTAGATCCTTGGCATGTTCTAGGAACACTAACAATGGTATCAAGAGCCAATTTTAAGCATGAAAATTTTAGGGTTCATGAGACTAAAATTTGGGGCTTTTATGTTTTGAGCAGGATTTTTTCAAATTGATGCTTTGAGCATGCTTAGATTATGTTAACTTAGGGTTATGCATGATTACATTTGAAATAAATCAAATGAATCAAAAATTAAAATTTTGTTGACTTGGTCGAATCTTCTTAGTGCAGTGGATTGCAATTTTTTTGATTTTTTATAACATGAAATGATGTGTTTAAATGCATGTTTAAATGTTGATTGTTGGTTTGATTGGATTGGAATCAAAGTCAATAATGTTTATGTTAAAATCAAAGAGCATGTTGAGCATGAAATGATGATTTTTGGCTTCAATTTGTTTTGAGCATGAATTGATAGATTAAGCATGATTAATTAAGTTAATTGGTATTTTGGAAATATTGAGTGTAATTAATTAATCATGGCTAATATACTTTAATTAAAATAATTGTGATATTTGGAATATTATAATTATGTTAATAAGTCTTTAATTATTAATTGGGCTAAAAGTGTGTATTTGGGCTTAATGGGCTTGGTTTGACCAAGTTTGGTTTTGGACTTTTGGATTGGATCCAATTGGGCCCAAAACCAATTCCATAAAGTCCAATATATCCCTTGGTCCTTTAAAGAATTTAATTGGGCCTAAATTAATGTGTAAGCAATAGGGTGATTCCTATTGGGCCTTGGCATTTTGGTTTGACCCATTATGGCCAAAGCCCATGCCTTAAGAATTAATTAAAAGCCCATTGGACTTTAATTAAAAATAACATTGGATGTTATTGGGCCTTTAAGACCTATTACGATTGGATTTGGAATCCAAGTCTTTAAGGCTTATAAGTAAGTGTATATATTTAATTTGGAATTAAATTGGAATTAGTATTGAATACAAATAAATTGGATTTAAAGTTGTAGTTCAATATAATTCAAGAATACTTACTTTGAGTATTTATTCTTAAACGAGTTTGACTCGCGCAAATCAAATCGTTGTTTGAACATTGGATGATCATTAATTCAAAGATTAATTAATTGGATTAGATTGATTGAATAACATGATTTGTATGAATACATGAATGTGTTGTATCAATAATGTATATCAGATGGATATTAGAAGAGCGAGGGTAATTTTGGAAATTGTAATAAATTTAGAATTTATTAAATTGGACCTGCGTTCCATCCTTTTATCTCGTTACTCTTTGTAATTCTCTTCTCACCAATTCCCCTCAATGTTAATGAGGTTTCTTTATTATTATGTTATTGGGTATAAGTTAGAATAGTTCTAGCCGGGGAGAGGAAATGGAGTGATTTGTTCTAGGAACAATTTGTGAGATATCCATCCGCATATCATTATTAATTTATTTATTTATCGCTCCTTATTATGCTTTTAGAATGCATGCTTAAGGGTGTATGATGAGACCTAATCAAAGATAATAAATTGGTTGCCAATTTGCACGCGAAAAACCCTCAAAAACATATTAAGCATTTTTCCTTCCGTTGAGTGATTCTTACTCAAGATCCAAAGTTGGCATTGGTTTGTTGGCCAAAGTCAAGACCTTTGTCAATTGCGGATGTGTTTGAATCATGAGAGTTTTGTTCCATATCGGTGTCTTGTCCAAGTCGTGATTTGTTGGCCAAAGTCAAGATCACTTCTTGTCCATCGACATTGATTACGAAGCTTTTCATGTCAATGGGTCCCGCTTAACTGGAATCATTAAGCTTGTTGTGCCAAAGCCAAGGCTTAGTTGATTCAGAGGAAAAAGGTTAGGAAAATATATTGGATATATTGGCATATATAAGATATATATTTCTGACTTGGATGTCCACCTACTGGATCTAGGAATTTGATTAGATCCAAGTGATCTTAGAGATCTACCCAGTTAAGTATCATACAATTTGTTGGCCAAAGTCAAGATTGTATGTTATTTAACGGGATCCTAGCCCACTAGGAAACTAGGTTTCCCGAGTACTCGACAGAGGTTAGAGGCTCGCCGAAAAATAATGGGAGGCAAGAATTAAAGTTGCAATATTCGTTTAATAACTTGTCATACGCGCTCATATCAAATATCTCGTCAAATAAATTAAAGTATTAGTTGGAATAATATTTAATTGTTGTTTTAATTAAACAGTTGGACTGTATTCAAACTACTTCATTATATAATTGGATTATAGTAATCAATATATTTGAATTTTACCCTTCATTTATAGTTGATTATATAATTGGATTATAGTAATCAATATATTTGAATATTACCGATCATTTATAGTTGATTATATATTGGATTATAGGAATCAATATATATTTGATTTTAACCAATAAAATTGTAATTATTTATATAGTTAGACTATAGTAATCATTACATTAAATTGTACCTAAAATTGTTGATTAAATAGATGGACTATTAGAATCAAGATTAAATTTGGAAGATTAGTGTTTAAAACATAATCCAAGGAAAATGTGTTTAAACGACTTTAATTTTTCAAATTGGGAATAAAATTTCAGGACGGTCCTGGAAACTAATAAGTTACTTTATTTGATAAAATAACATATTAGGCCTAAGCCCAGAGTTAAGCAAATAGTAGAGCATGATCTTGGAATATTCATGTGATGATAACTTTAGTGCTTAATCCATTATGCTTGTCAATAGGACTTCTTAATTTCCTAATCAGAACTAAGGATTAGATCCTTAAAGTATGATGACGAAATTGAAGGATCTTCATAGATCTATTCTTAGATCTTAGAAGTATTAAATTGCAAATAATAACTCTTGGAGAGTTAATGGATATGCTCAATGAGCTAAAGCCAAAGTTTGCAATAAGGCAAGTAGCATAAGGCGTACCCTGTTTTGATATTCTAGAAGGCCAAGGCTTGGCTAAAGGCTTCTGAGTTGTAGAAAAGGGCAAAGGCAAGATCATTATAATCTTCTAGGAAGATAAAAGAGATATCCCAAAATATCTGCCTAAACTGTGGCAAACGGGGTCACCGAAGCGTGACTGCCGTGTGGAAAAGGCAGACTTGAAGGAATTAAAGGCGGGGCAAGGCTCTGACTTTAAATATGTTTGTCATAAACATGTTCACTAATAGTATTAAAATTGGATTTTAGATACTAAAAGTGATACATAAATATGCATTGGTGTGCAGCATCTGCTATGAGCAGGATGCTGACTTCAATTGAGATTAATCTGCGAATAGGAAACGGGACGAAAGTCGTTGTTTTACCGTAGATACCTAATTTTAGGAACTACCCTTCGGGTATGTACTTAAATTAGGAAACTATTATAATGTAACTAGTTTGACTAGAAACATTATCTCTATATCGAGTATAACTCGTTGCGAGTATACCTTTATATTCTAGAACACTAAAGTGTCTTATTTTATAAAGATGATATTGAGATAAACACATTAGATGTGAATAACAGAATTTATATTTTGAATATAAATAAATCTCAAACATATGACATGACAAACTAATAGCTGAAACTGATTTGATCAGAAGAAACTGAATTATGGCAGTATTGTCTATGACAATTAAACTAGACTCGTATATCTGTACTTTTGAAGAGTGGGTACTAGGACAGATTTGATTCCACTCAAATGATGTCTACGAATCTAGTTTATTAGGTAAAGTACCTAAAACACTATTTACTTGGTAAAAGTATAAGTACCATCGATCTGTTAGCCCTTGTTCATAGTGACGTAAGTGGACCCATATCTAACTAGGCTAGAGGTGGATATGAATATTTCGTGACCTTTACGGATGTGGCATCGCGTTATGGTTATGTGTTTCTCTTGAAACATAAATCGAAAACTTTTAGAGTTTCAACACGAAATAGACAAACAGATCGGCTAAAGTATTTATTCCATCACGGTTAGACCATGATGAAAATATTTAAGCAATATGTTTCTCAAATTACTTGAAAGAGTATAGTATTCTTTCAATGAGGACTCCTTCTGGAACACGTCAGTTTGACGGTGTGTCCGAACGGAGAAACCGAATTTTGTTGGACATGATAAGGTTAATCATGAGTCGCTCTAAGCTACCATTTTCCTTCAAAGGATAAGCATTTAACAGTACAATACTTATTTTGAATAAGGTTCCATGAAAATCTGTTTGACGGATTTCATAATAGTTATATACAGGAAAGAAACTGGGTTTTCTCATTCCTGTTGATTTGGGAATGCTAAGCATATGTTTGGATGATACCAAACAAGAACCCAAATTGGATAAGTGCCAATTGTAGGTTATCCTAGGGAAACCAAAGTATAGTACTTATACAACTCACTTGAGAACAATGTAATTGTTGCTCACCATGCGATTTTCCTAAGAGGAATACCGATAAGCAGTGGTAAGTGGGAGGATAGTAAAACTCGATGAAAATCGGAGCTATACTGTTCAAGGCACCTAGTCCTTAATGGAACACAAACAGTTCATCAAGGATGAAATTGTACCAGTAATCTTCGAATACACAAGAACCGCGTAGGTCGGAGAGAGTCAGAAAATAACCTAGTATGGGTTTCTGATCTCACCTCATAAAGATGTCAATCTTATTGAGGAATACGAACTGACTACGTATGAGGAAGTGATACAAGGTATCGACTCCCTATTATTGCAAAGTGTCATGAGTCCAAAATGGATTCAATGTATATCAACTATGTTTGGACACTAGTTGTTGTACCGCAACGCATTGTGCCTATTGGTACTATATAAGTCTTCAAGGAAGACATACGTGGATGGCAGTATACCAACGTACTAAGCTAGGCTTATAGCGGAAAGGTATCGTTATCAACATTGTATTGATTACAATGAAATCTTTCACCTATTGCGACGTTAAATCCATTTGGATAATGCTTACTGATGCTGCATCTTTCATTTATGAAATATGACAGCTGAATGAGAAAATCGCTTTCCTGAAAAGGAAACCTTTTGGAGGATGTTGTACATCCTGATGGTTTTGTCGTACCAAAACTAGCAAACAAGGTTTACAGGTTACTCGATCCATAGAGGGATTGAAGCAAGCATTTAGTTCTTTGAACTGATGTTTTGATATAATCATAATGGTATATAATTTAATTCAAAACAAATATGATTCTTGTGTACATAAGGAGATTAGTGGGAGCGCATTGAAAGTGACTGTCCTAAATAATGATGATATGTCATTTCTTGGAAATGATAATCCCATATATAATCGGTGAAAGCTTGGATTTCATGAAAGATTCTCCGTAGAAATCTTGGGAGAAACAACCTTTATTCTAGGAATAAAGATCTACTGGGTTAGATCTAAAAGTTGTTAACACTCTCTGAGAACTCGTACATTGAAAAATGTACGTGATCTGGTGTCTCATACGCTTTGAGCATATGGATTTACAAACAGGTCAATCCAAGTGATAGTCACAGGATTGATGTTAAAAACATCCGTTAGTATCTTAGAGAACTAAGGATGTTTTCTTAAACTATGGAGAATGAGAACTTGAAGTGACTAGGATCACTGCCGATCCATAGTGGGATTGAAGCAAGCATTTAGTTCTTGGAACTGATGTTTTGATATAATCATAATGGTATATGATTTAATTCAAAACAAATATGATTCTTGTGTACATAAGGAGATTAGTGGGAGCGTATTGAAAGTGACTGTCCTAAATAATGATGATATGTCATTTCTTGGAAATGATAATCCCATAATATAATCGGTGAAAGCTTGGCTTTCATGAAAGATTCTCCATAGAAATCTTGGGAGAAACAACCTTTATTCTAGGAATAAAGATCTACTGGGTTAGATCTAAAAGTTGTTAACACTCTCTGTGAACTCGTACATTGAAAAATGTACGTGACCTGGTGTCTCATACGCTTTGAGCATATGGATTCACAAACAGGTCAATCCAAGTGATAGTCACTGGATTGATGTTAAGAACATCCGTTAGTATCTTAGAGAACTAAGGATGCTTTCGTAAACTATGGAGAATGAGAACTTGAACTGACTGGGATCACTGCTGCAAGTTTCCTAACCGATAAAAACAACGGTACAATACAGTTTGAATAACGGAACAGTGAGTTGGAAATCTTCCAAGCAAGATACTGTTATTGAATAAACAACAAATGCGGGTTATTGTTGCGGCTGAGGCAGCAATAGAAGCCATTTGGGTCAATAATAAATCTAATTAGATTAGATATAGTTCTGTTAACAGCTGAGCTAGGCGTCAGCACAAGCTAAAGAATTAATGGTCCCATCAACGATCCAGATATATACTCCGACTATTCATCTAATTCGTTCGGATCATACATCGGGGTGATGTGATGATCGAATAAATCACATCAGACGATAATCATGCAAATCCGCTGATGAAAGCCTTTCCTCAGCAGTTGAGTGAATCGTACATAGTTCGAGTGTAAGACACTCGAGTGACTGGCTATAGGCCAAGTGGGAGATTGTTGGACAATTATGACCCATAGCGTCACTATTTGTACAGATCATGGTGTTGTTGTACAAATTAAGTCTGTGACAAGGAGATTGCACTCTTATCATTTGTGATTAGATCACCTAGATGTATAAATGATAGGAGGTCCTTATGATTAGTTACTGGATTGAGATGATATGAGACAGTATCAGTCCTCGAAGGATTAATCATTAAATATCCATAGTCATAGTATTATCGAGACTGGACATTGATAATCCGGAATAGACTAGTATTACACTTGTGCGAGTTGTGAGGGCACAATAGCATAGGTCTCATATATATGGGTATTGGATACTCATGCAAGTGTAATAGAAGGTTGTGTAGTACATAAACAGCTTCGCTCTGGATAGACCCCTCGGAATTCCATTGGTGGTATGACTACGTGTCTATGGAAGTCCGAAGTCAGGGTAGGTGTATTTGGTCTTAACCTGAGACTTGCACCGATAATACTTGCGACAATCAATATGCTTTGGTTTTGGTCGTCCAGGGCTTTAACCGGTTCTGTGTACGCCTCTGCTGGGTATACTGAGAATCGTAGTGTATTGGGTGTGATGTCAAGACTGAAGTATCACTCCAGTCATAGTGGAGATGATGTCACATAGGATACGGAACTAATACTCTTGAGTACTGCAATCATCGGGATGATATGACTAGGTCATGTTCATCCGATTATAGAGACTAGTTACCAGACATCCAACATGTGCTTCGTACGGGGCAGACACAATTCCAGCCCCAGGCCTAGCACGTGACACCTGATACTGGATCGCAATACGCAATACTATGTATACTACACCTGACATAGATTATATATTCCAGTAAGAATATTTCTGGGGAATGGGGTAGACACGGTGCTTTGCTACAACCCAACCATGTCTTGTAAATCGATAAGCACGTGGTACGAGGTACTCATGTATTCGGATAATCCGATGACCGTATTTGCTGCCAACATATCCAGGGATCTCTTGGGTCGCTTCCCAAAGATTCACCGATGACAGTTGATTTAATTAGAATTAATCTGGGATTAATTATGAGAGAAAATTAATCTGGGATTAATTAAGAGAGAGAAAATTAATCTGGGATAAATTGAGGTATTATTTAATCTGGGATTAAATGTGTTCGGAAGAGAGAGAACACGATTAATTTGGAATTAATCGGTAAAATAAATTTAATAGTTAAATTTGATTTTTCTATTTAATTTATTCGTATGGGCTAAAATTAATATATCGGATATATTAATATGAATTGGATTTCATTACGAAACTAAAGTTGGACTTTAATGCGAATGAATGAATTAATTTAGAATTAATTCGTAGACGACGTTCGTAATATATTTGCGAGGCATCTTTATTTAATTAAATTAGATTTAATTATTTAGCGATGAAAGTTCGTTTAATCGGATTAAACGGAACCGAGCCGCGGCAAATATTCGTAGAGACATTTGAATTTTGAATTCAAATGTGGGGCCTACTTCACATGTGGTAGTTGGGAGGGTAGTTGGCATTTATGCCAAGCCACCCACCATCCAACTACCTTGGAATGGTTTTGGTGAAACCATTTACCCAACTACCTTGTTTAGGTAAAAGGGTAAATTGGTTTTACCTAAAACTCTTCTCTCTCTCTCATTGTGTGTATGCATCACACAAAAAAACACATGGAACAAAATGAAAACCCTAATACTCTCCTCCATGGGCGTGAACTTGAGCCTTTCTTCTCTTTGATTTTGTTGCAATTTCAAAGGAGCTAGCACTTCACAAATCAACAAAGGTGATAGGGAAACCAACTCAAAGCTTGGAATCAACAAAGGAAGCATCTTGGAGATCTTCTTCTCAAAATTATAAAAGCTCAAATCCATTCAATGTAAGTAATTTCGCAACTTATTTTGAATTTTTGAACATGTTTTCATGCTTATTAGATCTTTGGCATGTTCTAGGAACACAAACATAAGGCTCTACCGGGATAGACTTAGGAAGCTTATACGATTATCGGAATCCATGTACATAGATAAAATGTTAGAAAGGTATGGTTTTACCAAACTGCAAGGCTCAACAGCTAATTCCACCACTGAGGCAAAATTTATAGCGGCTTTAGAAGCTGCTAAAGAAGCTATTTGAATTAGAAATTTTATCACAGAATTTGGCATTGTTCCTAGTATTGCGGATTCGATCCTATTATACTGTTATAATAGAGGAGCCATTGTACAGGCTTAGGAGACGAAGGCGCATTCCAAATCGAAACACATGAAAAGAAAATATCGCGTGATTATAGAGATTATTAAACGAAAAGACGGAATGATCTTGAAGGTTCAAGGACTAGACAACATAGAAGACATGTTTACTAATGCCTTACCTAATAATTTATTCGATAAACATGTAAATGAGATGAGACTACGGTACCATCTGGATTGGCACTAAGCAAGTGGGAGTTTGTTGCAGTTGGTACTTGGAGCACCAATCTAAATAATATATTGAACATTATATTTTATTATTTATTAATAAAATAACAACTTTTTCATTTTAAACCTGGTAATGTCATTATGCATATTAGATGGATATATATGTTGAGAATGACATCGACCTTAGAATAGTCATGTAGTAATACTGGATACTAGGTGGTCCAACATTGGGATTGTATTACTATTATAAACTATTCTTAAAGTAAATATTCCTAGTCGTTGGATTTGGAATACGGTCGAATTTCTATAACCGAGAAGATAAACATATGTCGTATATTGGAATTGGAGTTCTAATGGTTTAACTTGATGTACAAAATGCATAGACATATGGGTATTCGTTAGAGCGAATACTGAATGATTCACAGGTGATTCCTAATAGTAGTAAATACACACCACCGTCAATAGGAATCTCCTCTAGTCGAGTAGCATATGTGATCATTTGACTATATGATAACATTGATTTTGTGTGAGATCGTCCGCACTTAGATGCCATGGATGTCAGAAATCTTTCATGGTCTGACCTCTAGATGTTCATTGGGTGTGGACCGATACATTCATTAATCAAGTGTGTATCAAGAAAGGATCTATCGGTCTGTATGTGTACCATAAGGTTAAGCATCCATGTGAGTAAGTCACGATTCTTAAGACTTTGGCGTCAAAACCAATCACCTATGGTAGATCTCTTTTATCAAGAATGGTTTCTAATTAAGTTGTAAAAAATTATGGATATGTCGACATGAGATGTTCGCCTTGAAAACTTGATGATGTATTTTATGTTTCCTAAGAACAACTCGGATAGTCTACAACGGAGTGATTGTTAAGAATATGTGATGACCTCGGCTTGTATAGTTCAGAAAGGTCGCTCGTGTTCTTCGCGAATTTGGATGTGGCCGAATTACGTACATATTAGCTATATTTATATGACGAATGTGTATGTACTTAGAGAGTATTACAATATGAAATTTACTTGTTGAACAGTTGGGTAGCCGGTAATTTTTGATAATAAATAACATTCAATATTATAATTATCAACTAAAATAATTAAGTGTTAATGGATAACATTGATTATTTACTTTGACTTAATTGGATTAATTGAATTAATCCAAAATCACACAAGGGTTTTATTGTAATTTCATAAATATCTCTACCATTTGAGGTATTTTGATAATTAAAAATGTGTAATTATAGGTGTATTTCTCTTGATTTAATTGGATTAAATCAAAGTGGTAGACAAATGTGATTAGTCATACCTAATTATACATATTTAGATAAATTAGATTTAGCCCACCTAAAATTTGATTAAAGCTTTTATTAATTAAAAATTGAATAAGTTTTGCTATTAATAACAAGCTTGAGGAAGGTTTTAATAAAGCCAAATAAGCATGATAAGCTTGTGAAAGCTAAATACAAGTAATTCTTTGAGAAAATGAGCCTAAGTTAGAGAAGTGTTTAGAGAATCTTTGGAAGTTCTCTGCAACATTTCAATAAGGAGAAATGAAGATTAGATCTTGAAGTGAAGCTTGCTAGCATTGAAATCAAGATTAGATTTTGAAGTCAAGCTTCCAAACCTTGGAAGTTCTCGAACAATTTCAACAAGTTGAAGAATATTGGATCTTTGTATCAAGTTTACTAAGAAATGTTTGGTCTTTTGTTAGGCTATGTTTTTCATTAGTTCGTTTTCATTAGTGAGATATATAGTGATGAATTATATATTGGAAGCATAATAACAATGCTTAAAGTTGAAATTAGGCTAATGAATTGTGTTAAGATGTTTTGGAAGTATAAACACAATATGCTTGTAATTGGGTCAAAGATGCTCATTTGGACTTGGAACAATTAAAAATTAGAGTCCGAAACTCTAAATGAAAGCTTGCAGCTATGATTACCTTTCTAGAAAATCACTTGAATACCTTTAAGTGACCTATAATTTTCCATGAAATATTTCATTGTGGGATTCTAATTTGGTTTGTGTTTTGGATTCAAAATTTACGCAAGTGCGTATTATTTGAAGTTTTGAAAAACATGATTTTTTATTCTAAGTGTTTAGGGGAGATTACAAACAAATAGGGTAAAATACCCTACTTGATGCTTTGATGCTTAACAAAGTATTCTATAAAATATATATATAATGAAGGAGAATGGTGTTGGAGGAAAGAGAATGCATCCAACGGCTCTCTTTATGTGGCTTAATTAACGGCTCAGATCATTTCATTGGTAATTGGAGGAAAGAGAGTGAATTGATTGATGGAAAGGGTCAAAATTTTCAAATTAAAAAATAGAAAGTTAAAATAAAATTATTTAATTCTGTAACACCGTGCCGTAGGCACGGGCATCATTTAATTAAAAAATAAAATCATTTAATTCTGTAACACTGTGACGTGCCGTAGGCACGGGCATCATTTAATTAAAAAATAAAATCATTTAATTCTGTAACACCGTGCCGTAGGCACAGGCCAAATACTGTAACACCGTGCACCGTGCCGTAGGCACGGGCATCATTTAATTAAAAAATAAAATCTTTTAATTCTGTAACACCGTGCCGTGCCGTAGGCACGTGCATCATTTAATTAAAAAATAAAATAATTTAATTCTGTAACACCGTGCCGTAGGCACGGGCCAAATACTGTAACACCGTGCCGTAGGCACGGGCAAAAACTAGTATATATATATATATATGGTCAAAGCTTATAGGGTTGTCTCAATCCACGTACATAGATAATATGTTAGAAATGTATGATTTTACTAAACTACAAGGCTCAATAACTGATTCCACCACTGAGGCAGAATTTTTAGTGGCTTCGGAAGTTGCTAAAGAAGTTGTCCGGGTTAGAAATTTTATCATAGTATTTGGCATTATGCCTGGTATTGCGGATTTGATTCCATTGTACTGTGATAATAGCGGAGCCATTACGCTGGCTAAGGAGCCGAGAGCGCATTCGAAGTCTAACATGTGGAAAAGAAATATCACGTTATTAGAGATATTATTGAATGAAAATACATAGTGGTCTTAAAGGTTTAAGGGTAAGACAACATAACAGACCCGCTTACAAAGGCCTTACCTTCTAAGTTATATGATAAATATGTGAAGGACATGAGACATAGTACCATCCAGATTAGCACTAAGTAAGTTATATTTTGTTGGAGTTGGTGATTGGAGCGTCAATCAGAACAATGTATTGTATATTATATATATATTTTTTTTATTTAAATAACTACATTTTCATTTCAACTTTGTTAATGGTAATGTCATTATACACATTACATTGATATATATAAATATGTTGAGGATGACATCGACCTTATAATAGTCATGTAGTAATACTTGACACTGGTGTTGGATTTTTTAACAGTATTACCGGGTAACGCAACAGAACGCGAAAAATCAAATTTTTTCAATTCCAATAAATTTTCTCGGGTAATTAAAATAAACTAATTTATTCTAATTACTCAATACTCAAAAATTTAATTTTTACCCAAAATCCAGAATTTTTTTCTAAATTGCCGAGAGACCCCAAAAGTTTGCATTATGATCATTTTAGTCATAATTTGTCAAACATAAAATTTGTTTTTTTTCCAATCACTATCAAAATAATTTATACATGTGATATACATCAAAATACAACTCACACGTAAAATCCTCAATTTCCTCGAAATTGTCGAGAGCTACAATTTCATGCATATTGATCATTTTAGTCATAAATTACCAAATACAACTTTAGTTGATTTCCAATCACTACCAAAATGATTCATACATATCATATACTTCATATTACAATATGAAAAACCCTAATTTTGATTTAGGTTAGAACCCTAATTTTTCAAATTAATCAAATTAATAAAAATAACTAAAATTAATTCAATACGATATTTTAATCTAATCTCTACAACACCAAACAAGTCTCACCACTTTGAAACAACTCAAGAACAACTCTAGGTCATCAATGAGTGGCTTAACAACTCTAGAATGGCAACCAAGTCATCTAATGAACAAAAGAGACTTATTAACACATTACAAGCTTTCTTTAATTACATACATGCAAACATCTTTCATTCAAGCTTTCAACCTTCATATTTCAAAACTAAGAAAGTAGAAAAAACATCAAAGCATCACATACTGTAGCTAAGAACCATAAAAATATTTTTCTATTTGGAGAAAAGTTGAAAAAACTCACAAATCTTGAAGTTTTCTTCAATTTCTTTCTTAACACTTCACTTTTTTCTCTCAACTTTCCTTTTGTAATATTTGGAGGCTTAACCTTAAGTTTGAAGCAAATGAAAAATGAAACCTTATATACCTCTAGGGTTGTCGAATTTCGAGAGAAAAAGAAAATAGATATTTTCAATTTTTCAAACAAAATAAAGAAGTCAAAATCAATTTGATAATAATTTCTTTAAATGAAAAATTCAAACATTTATAATTTAACATTTCCAAATATAAATATCAACTTAGATATTTTGTATTTCAATTACTTTTATTATTTAATAATTAAATAATTACTTAAATATAAATATTTAAATATATGTATTATATTTAATTTAAATAATCCAAATACATATATATTAATGATATTTATCAAATATCATAATTTAATAATTAATTAATATATATTTAATAAAATCATTTAATAAATACAAATACAAATTAATTAGAAAATGACCGAAAGGCCCATATGCATGTATCTTTCATTTAACTGTTAAACGATTTATAAAAATCAATATTATTTATAAATATTGCCTTAGTGCTCTACCAGTATATTTCATTAGTGACACTCTCTAAGTTCAAGCATATCCGTTATGAAATCCAATTTCATGTCCATAATCTTCCCACCTGTAAATTATGACGACCACATATAAACTCATTAAACCATACAGGTCGAGATCGTTGCATTTGTATAATGCCTCCGTCACAAGTATCCGGATTATTCTAAAGATATAGATGTAAACGTCAAATCTCTATAGGTATAATCCCGTCGATATTTCTATTAGAAATTTCTTAATAATACTTAGAATGCACTTCTACAGTTTACCACAGGCCCATGGATTTAACAGATTGCTAATCTCATATTGAATATATATGCTCTGTACACATAGCTGACGTATTCTTTGTTGACACACCTAGGATATCCTGAAGATCAGTTCACACCCAATGAAGACCTAAAAAAGTTGGTGACGTGACTGCCATCAAAGTGTGGATTATATCTCATATATCCACAGTAGTATCTCAAGTCAAAGAATCATTATGCTACTCAACCCGAGAAAATTCTTATTGACGTTGGTGTACCATCCATTAAGAATCTTCGGTGAGTCAGTCAGTGTTTTTCCGATATAAATACCTACATGTCTATATGAGTCCCTAAGATTAATGGTTCATTGAGCAACCATTGAAATCCAAGATTGAAGTATAAGATACTTATCGGTCTCTGCGAGTTTATTTACTGACCAATTAATGTAAACCTTGACTAGGAACAGTTCAAGAAATGATACTGTTATGATATAACTCAATGTCAATCGCGACGCTTTTTACAACTGTATCATAATCAATTTTTATAAGGTCATTTACGTATTTACCATATATGTAAAGAGATGTTATATAACAGAAACTGTTTATTTTATTCATAATAAAAGTATTTAAAGGGAAATACAAAAGAAATTGGTGCTCTGAGCACCAACCCTAACAAATTCTCCCACTTGTTATAGTGCCAATATCGATTGTATCTCATTCCTATCGACTCAACGTGCTACATTATCTTCACTCGGTACCTTGTACACGACAATGTCCCCTCGCGACACAATCTCTCGAATGATGTGATATTTTCGTTTCAAATTCTTCGATTTATGATAAGCCATCGGTTCCTTTACTTGCGCAATGGCTCCAATATTATCACAGTATAATGAAATCAGATTCTCGATACTTGGGATAAATCTCAACTCTGTGATAAAGTTCTTAACCCAAATAGCTTTTTTGTAGCTTTAGAAGCTGCAATATATTCCACTTCTTTGGTGGAATCAACTATGAATCCCTATTTGAAACTTTTCTAACAAACTACACCTCAGTTAAGGGTAAACACGAATCCTGATGTAGACTTTCTATCATCGGGATCCTATTGGAAATCTGAATCCGTATACCCATTAACTTGTAGTTCATTTCCTTCATATATCAGAAACTTATCCTCAGTAACATTAAGACACTTTAGGATATATTTAATCGCCATCCAATGGTCATTACCTAGATTGGACTGATATATGCTAGTTACACTAATCGTGAAGCTGATATTAGGCATAGTACATAACATTACATATATGATGTTGCCCAAACACGAAGCATAAGGTTAATTAAATATATGTTGCTCAAACACGAAGCATAAGGTTGATTAAATATTCTAATCTTCTCTTCATCTGTTTGTGGACATATATTCTTAAAAAGATGAATGCCATCTCTGAACGGTATATTTGATGTCTTACAGTTACCAAAACTATACTGTTCCAATATCTTATCTATGTATGTTGATTGGGATAACCCAATGAGCTTCCTTTCTCTATCTCTATAGAGCTTTATGCCTAAGACATAGGAAGCTTCTCTCGGGTCCTTCATAGAGAAATTCTTACTGAGGTAAGGTTTAACACCATGTATCATCCCGATATCATTCCCAATGATCAGGATGTCATCAATATATAGAACTAAAAAAACACCATCATACTCCCACTAGCCTTTTTATACACAAGATTCTTTCGAATTCTTGAGAAAACCAGATAATTTGATTATCTCATCGAATCGAAGATTCTAACTTTACAGAGCTTGTTTAAGTCCATAAATGGACTTCTTATGCTTACATACCATGCCCAAGTTTTCACTAGATACAAAACCTTATGATTTTTCCATATAGATTTCTTCATCAATAAATCCATTTAGAAAAGCCGTTTTGACATCCATCTGTCACATCTCATAATCATAGTAAACAACAATAGACAATAAAATCCTAATAGACTTTATCATCGCTACTGGTGAAAAAGATTCATCGTAGTCGACACAAGTTCGCTGCATGTAACCTTTAGCTATCAGTCAAGCCTTAAAGGTTTCAACTTTTCCGTTAGACCCGCACTTCCTCTTGTAAACCCATTTATAACTGATAGGAACAATTCCTTTAGGAAACTGAACCAAGTCCCAAACTTGATTCAGATGCATTGAGTCTAACTCTGATTTCATGGCCTCTTGATACTTCACGGAGTCGATGTTCAACATCGCTTCTCTATAGGTATAAGGGTCGGTCTATTCATCTAAGAGAACATCATGACTCATTTCTTGTATCAAATATATGTTGGAGTTCTACGGTCCCAAGGATCGAATAATAAGCATAAAAATACATGTGAATACATACGACGAAGTTGCGGAATACTTACATCGAGCGGTTGAGCGATGCGGAAATGAATAAAATTCAACTTTCTACCCACTGGTAGTCACGGCAGTGAGCAGTCCCATGCTCCTCCATTTTCAGTTTTGGATTATCTTCTAAGCTCCAAGCTTTGTCATGGTTATTCCAAGCTCATGGAGTGAGTTCTCTATCACCTTCGTAAGACCCAAACGTGTGCTAGCACTTGATAATTTTGCCATAAAATCATCATCTTCCTTCTCCATCATTCAAGCCCAAAGTGCAGTGAAAAGGGTGAAGAAATGCCCATGGCCGAATGAGATGAAGAAGAAGGAGAGAGGAGAGTGTTGTAATTATTTTCTAAAAACAAGTCAATGAATGATATACCAAAAAATCAAATAAAAATGGTATATGTCATTTCATTCAATCACACTTGAGTGTAACACACTCAAACATCAACTTACATCAAGTCAATCAAGTTGTCAAGTCACATCACTCAAAGTGACACGTGATTTGACGCTTGAAGTGACTAGCGATTTGACGATTGATATGACTAATGATTTGACACTTGATTTGACTTGCGTGCCGCACTCGAATTCGAAATGCGAATGCGCTCGCAAATAATCCCGGGCTCGGGTTCGCTAATTCCAATTAACGAATTTTTTATTGCATCGTGATTAAATCTAATTTAATTAAATAATCATGCCAAGCATAATCACTATTCACGTCGCTAATGAATTAATTCTAAATTAACTCGTTCACCCGAATTAAAATCTAATTTTAATTCTGTGTCGAAATCTAATTTCATTTAATATATCGAATATATTATTTTATCGATTAATTCCAAATTAATCGTTCTCTCACTTTAAATGATATTTTATCTAGGATAAAATATCTCCGTAATTAATCCCATATTAATTTTCTCTCTCTACTAATTAGTCCCAGATTAATTAAAGTGCTAGTCATACGTCATCGGTGAATCTTCGGGAAGCGACCCATGAGATCCTCGGATATGTTGGCAGTAAATGCGGTCGTCGGACTATTCGAACACGTATATACCAAGTATTACGTTTTACCGATTTACAAGATAAGGCTGGCTTCTAGCAAAGCGCCATGCCTACCCAATTCTCCAGAAATATCCTTACAGGAATATGTTGATCTGCATCAGGCGTAGTATATGTAGTTTTGCATATTTCGATCCAGTATCAGATGATCACATGCAAGGTCTGGGGCTGGTACAATGTCTGTCCCGTAGGAAGCATATATCGGATGACGAGCAACTAGTCTCTTTATTATTGGATAATCATGACAAAGTCATATTATCCCGATGGTTGCAACCTTTAGAGAACTAGTTCTGTATCCTGCGCGATCATCATCTCCATATGACTGGAGTGATACTTCCGTCTTGATATCACACCCAATACACTACGATTCTCAATATACCCAGCAGAGGAATACACAGAACCTGTTAAATCCCTGGACGACCAAAACCAAAGCATATTGATTGTCGCAAGTATTAGCGGTGCAAGTCTCAGGTTAAGACCAAATACACCTACCCTGATTTCGGACTTCCATAGACACATAGTCATACTACCAATGGAATTCCGAGGGGGTCTTTCCAGAGCGAAGCTGTTTTCCGTACCATCGGTAAAACACAACCTCCTATTACACTTCCACGAGTATCCTATACCCAAATATATGAGAACTATGTTGTTATGCCCTCATAAAGTGCAGAAGTGTAATACTAGTCTTTAAAGCATTTATCGATGTTCAATCTCGATAATACTCTGACTAGGGATATTTAATGATTTATCCTTCGTGGACTGATACTGTCTCATATCATTCTCAATCCAGGAACAAATCACAACGACCTCATATCATTTATATATCCTGGTGATCTAATCACAAATGATAAGAGAGCAATCTCCTTTGTCACATAGTTAATTTGTACAACAACACCATGATCTGTAAAAATAGTGACGCTATGGGTCATAATTGTCCAACAATCTCCCACTTGGCCTATAGCCAGTCACTCGAGTGTCTTACACCCGAACTATGTACGGTTGGCTCAAATTGCTGAGAAAATGCTTTCGTCAATGGATTTGTTTGATTATCATTTGATACGATTTATTCGATCATCACATCGCCACAATGTATGATCCGAACGAATCAGATGAATAGATGAAGTATATATCTGGATCGTTGATGAGACCATTAATTCTTTAGCCTGTGATGACGCCTAGCTCAGCTGCTAACAAAACTATATCTAATCTAGTTAGATTTATTATCGACCCAAATGGCTTCTATTGCTGCCTCAGCTGCAGCAATAACCTGCATTTGTTGTTAATTCGGTAACAGTATCTTGTTAGGAAGATTTCCAGCTCACTGTACCGTTATCCAAACTGTATAGTGTCGTTGTTACGACTTATAGTCGTTATCATCGGTTTGGAAACTTGCAACAGTGATCCCAGTCACTTCAAGTTCTCCTTCTCCATAGTTTAAGATATCATCCTTAGTTATCCAAGATACTAACGGATGTTCTTAATATCAATCAGGTGATTATCACTCGGATTGACCTGTTTGTGAATCCATATGCTCAAAGCGTATGAGACACCAAGTCACATACATTTTTCAATGTACGAGTTCTCGAAGAGTGTTAACAACTTTAAATCTATCCCATTAGATCTTTATTCCTAGAATAAAGGTTGTTACTCCCAAGAATTCTACGAAGAATTTTCATGAAAGCCAAGCGTTCACCGATTATTTTATGGGAATATCATTTCCAAGAAATGACATGTAATAATTATTTATAGGACAGCCAATGTCAGTGCGCTCCCACTAACCTCCTTATATACACAAGAATAATTTTCGTTTTGAATTAAATCATAAACTATTATGATTACATCAAAGCGATAGTTCCAAGAACCCAATGCTTGCTTCAATCCCTCCATGGATCAAATAACCTGTAAACCTTGTTTGCTAGTTTTGGTACGACAAAATCGTCAGGATTTTTTAAACATCCTCCAAAAGGTTTCCATTTAAGGAAAGTGATTTTCCCGTTTAGCTGTCATATTTCATAAATGAAACATGCAGCTTCAGCAAGCATTATCCAAATGGATTTACCGTGGTAACAGGTAAAAGGTTTCATCATGATCAATCACAATGTTGATAATGATACATTTCCTCTACAAGCCTAGCTTAGTACGTTAGTATGTTTCCTTCCATGTATGTCTTCCTTGAGGACTTATATAGTACCAATAGGCACAATGCCTTGCAGTACATCAACTAGTGTCCAAACTAAGTTGATATACATGGAATCCATTTCGGATTCATGACACTTTGCCATAATAGGGAGTCGATACCTTGGATCACTTCCTCATACGTAGTCAGTTGGTATTTCCCAAAAGATTGACATCTTTATGAGGTGAGATCAGAAACCCATACCCCAGGTTATTTTCTAACTCTCTTCGACTTACCCGTTTCTTGTGTATTCGAAGATTATTGGTATAGTTTCATCCTTGATGAACTGTTTGTATTCCATTAAGGACTTGGAGCCTTGAACAGTATTACTCTGATTTTCATCGAGTTTTACTATCCTCTCACTTATCACTGCATATCGGTATTCCTTTTAGGAAAATCGCATGGTGAGCAGCAATCTAATTGTTCTCATGTGAGTTGTATAAGTACTATACTTTGGTATCCCTCGGATAACCTACAATTGGCACTTATCCAATTTGGGTTCTAGTTGGTATCATCCAAACATATGCCCAGTATACCCAAATTATCATGAATGAGAAACCCGGTTTCTTTCTCGTTCATATCTAATATGTAATATGTCAAACAGGTTATTATGGAACCTTATTCAAAATAAGTTCTGCACTGTTTATGCTTATCCGTTGAAGGAAATGGTAGCTTAGAGCGACTCATGACTAACCTTATCATGTCCAACAAGATTCGGTTTATCCGGTTCGGACACCGTCAAATTAACGTGTTCCGGGAGGAGTCCTCATTTGAAAGAATACTATACTCTTTCAAATATACGAGAAACTTATTGCTTAAGTATTTTCCATTACGGTCTTACCGTGACGGTTTAATACTTTAGCCGATCTGTTTGTCTATTTCTTGTCGAAACTGTAAAAGTTTCCGTTTCGTATTTCAAAAGAAACACTTAACCATAACGCGATGCCACACCCGTAAAGGTCACGAAATATTCATATCCACCTCTAGCCTAGCTAGATATGGGCCCACTTGCTTCTCTATGAACTAGGGCAAACAGATTGGTGGCATTTACACTTTTACCAAGTAAATAGTGTTTTAGACACTTTGCCCAATAAACTAGATTCGTAGACATCATTTGAATAGAATCAAATCAGTCCGAGTACCCACTCTTAAAAAGTGTGGATATACGAGTCTTGTTTAATTGTGTCCCAGACAATAATGCCACTGTAAGTTTCATCTGATCAAATCAGTTTGAGTTATTTGTTTGTCATGTTATATGTTCGAGATTTAATTTATATTCAAAATATAAATTCTGTTATTCATATCTAATGTGATTATCTCAATATCATCTTTATATAATAAAACACTTTAGTGTTCTAGAGTCTAAAGGTACATCCGCAACAGATTGAACACTGATATAGAGATAATGTTTCTCGTCAAACTAGTTACATTATAACAGTTTCTTAATTTAAGTACATACCATTGGGGTAGTTCCTAAACTTAGGTATCTACGGTAAAATAATGACTTACGTCCCATTTCCGATTCACAGATTAATCTCATCTGAAGTCAGTATCCTGCTCATAGCAGATTCTGCACATCAGTATATATATTTTATGTACCACACTAAGTATTTAAATCCAATTTTAATATTAGTAGTGAACATGATTATGACAAACATATTTGAAGTCGGAGCTTTGTCCGTCTTCTATTCCTTCATGTCTGCCTTGTCCAAACGGCAGTCACGCTTTCGCGATCCCATTTGCCACAATTTAGGCAGAGATTTTAGGATTTATCCTTTATCTTCCCAGAAGATTATAATGATTTTACCTTTTCCATTTTCAACACTCCAGAAGCTTTTGGCCAAGCCTTGGCCTTCTAGAATATCGAAGTAAGGTGCGCCTTGCGCTACTTGCCTAATTGCAAAGTTTGACTTTATCTCATTGAGAATAGTCATTAACTCTCCAAGAATTATTTATTGCAATTCAGTACTTCTAAAATCTAAGTATAGATTTATGAAGATCCTTCAATTTCAATATCATACTTTAAGGATCTAATCCTTAGTTCTGATTAAGAAATAAGGATCTATGCGGCAAGCATAATGGATTAAGCATTAAAGTTATCATCACATAAATCTTCCAAAGATTATGCTCTACTATTTGCTTAACTCCGGACTTAGGCCTAATATGTTATTTTATCAAATAAAGTAACTTATTAGTTTCCAGGACCATCCTGAAATTTATTCCCAATTTGAAAATTAAACCATTTAAATACATTTTCCCTATGATTATGTTTTAAATGTCAATCTTTCAATTTTATCTTAATTCTAATACCCCAACTATTTAATCAACGATTTCAGGTACTGTTTATTATAATAATTACAATAGTCCAACTATTTAATCAACTTTAATTTTAATAGATAAATTCAATTATATTGATTACTATAATCCAATTATAAAATCAACTATAAATGAATAGTTTGAATACATTCCAACTATTTTAAAACAACGATTAAATATTAGTCCAACTAACATTTAACTTATTTGACGAATGATATTTGATTTGAGCGCGTATGGCAAGTAATTAAACGAATATTGCAAATTCAATTCTTATCTCCCACTATTTTTCGACGAGCCTCTAACCCTCTGTCGAGTACTCGGGAAATCGTGGTTCCTAGTGGGCTAGGATCCCGTTAAATATCACACAATCTTGACTTTGGCCAACAAATCGTATGATAATTGACTAGGTAGATCTCTAAGATCGATTGGATCCCATCCAATTCCTAGATCCGGTATGGGAACATCCAAGTCCGAAATATATATCTTATATATGCCAATATATCCAATATATTCCCTTTTCCTCTGAATCAACTAAGCCTTGGCTTTGGCACAACAAACTTAGTGATCTCAGTTAAGCGAAACCCATTGACCATGGAAAGCTTCGTAATCAATGTCGATGGACAAGAAGTGTTCTTGACTTTGGCCAACAAACCACAACTTGGACAAGACACCGATATTGAAAAAAGCTCTCGTGATTCAAACACATCCTCGACGGAAAAAGGCCTTGACTTTGGCCAACAAGCCAATGCCAGTCTTGGATTTTGAGTGAGAATCACTCAATGGAAGGAAAAACGCTTAATATTTGTGAGGGTTTTTCGCGTGCAAATTGGCAACCAATTTATTATCTTTGTTAAGGTCTCATCATCATACACCCTTAAACATGCATTCTAAACACATAATAAAGCGCGTATAATAAAATAATAATGATATGCGGATGGATACTTTACACATTGATCCTGGATCAAATCTCTCTCTTTCCTCTCCCGCTAGCACAAGTATTTACTTCTACATGTTACACTACACTTCTAAAGAAACCTAATTTACATTGAGGGGAATAGGTGAGAATAGAATACAAAGAATGAGGAGGTAATAAGGCTGGACACGCAGGTCCAATTAATAAATTCCAAATTTATTACAATAATTTCTAAAATTGCCCCACCCATCTAATATCCACCCGATATACATTATTCATGCATCGCAACCATGTATTTACACAAGCATGTTATCAATCAATCTAATCAAATTAATTAATCTGATAATTAATGACCATCCAATGTTCAAACAACGATTTGATTTTCCGTGAGTCAAACTCGTTTTGTGAATAAGTACTCAAAGTACGAATTCTCGAATTAAATTAAACTACATAATTAAATCCAATTCAATATGTATTTAATACTAATCCAATTATTTAATTCCAAATTAAATACTACACTTTATTAATAAACCTTTACGACTTAAATTCCAAATTTAATCGTTACGGGTCTCAAAGCCCGATTAACGTCCAACATCAATTTAATTAAAGTCCTATGAGCTTTCAATTAATTTCTTAAGGCGTGGGCTTCGGCAACCAAAGCCCAATCAAGTAATAACCCCGTAAGCCTAGAAATCAATTTCGGCCCATTAGGCCCAATAGTCGCATTTGGACTTAACGGAAGTGGTTTTGGGCCCAATTGGATCCAACCAATTTAGCCTAAACCCAACTTCGTACAACCAAGCCCATTAAAGCCCAATTACAATATTTCAAGCCCAAATCCAATTCAAGCCCAATTAATTAAATCATAAAAGTCTAATTTCATAATCTAATTAATTCTAAAGTGTATTGCATAATTAATTACATAAATCAACATTTCCAATCATCAACTTACACAACTAATCATGCCACTTAATATCAAATAGTGTCCAACACAATTTAATCAAAAATCAAACCCAAACATGCTTTATAAGTCTCGGCCAAAGGGGGAATTTTATGTCCAATTCAAATTCAATCCAATTAAATTTAAATCAATATTAAATCCACATTCCCGAATGATTCCAACTCATCCAATGAATCAAAATCAAAAATTCCAAGACATTAGGGCTAGTTGACATTCGGCCAAAACAACAATATTGGGGAAAATTGTTCCAAACAAAATTTCTTGAAATTGATCTAATCAATCTTCAATTAAAACACATTTAATCATATTCATTCATCATAAAATCATGCTCAAAATCATTTTACCCAAATTTTAACCCTAAATCATATTTCATGCTTTTACTCCGCTCTGATACCATTGTTGGAGTTCTATGGTCCCAAGGATCGAATAATAAGCATAAAAATACATGTGAATACATACGACGAAGTTGCGGAATACTTACATCGAGCGATTGAGCGATGCGGCAACAAATAATATTCAACTTTCTGTACACTGGTAGTCACGATAGTGAGCAGTCCATGCTCCTCCATTTTCAGTTTTGGATCATCTTCCAAGCTCCAAGCTTTGTCATGGTGATTCCAAGCTCATTGAGTGAGTTCCCTATCACCTTTGCAAGACCAAAACGTGTGCTAGCACTTGATAATTTTGCCACAAAATCATCATCTTCCTTCTCCATCATTCATGCCCAAAGTACAGTGAAAAGGGTGAAGAAATGCCCATGGCCGAATGAGATGAAGAAGAAGGAGAGAGGAGAGTGTTGTAATTGTTTTCCAAAAACAAGTCAATGTATGATATACTAAAAAATCAAATAAAAATGGTATATGTCATTTCATTCAATCACACTTGAGTGTAACACACTCAAACATCAACTTACATCAAGTCAATCAAGTTGTCAAGTCACATCACTCAAAGTTTAATATTATTTATTTCAGATATTTTACGTTTATTAATCCTAGTATTCAAGATATCTTGAGAAGTATGCAAAATATAATGACCATGCTCATTTGGACACTCAAGGATCTGAATATTATTTCTGTCATATAAATACAAGGAATAATTCTTAATATTTACATGATATCCCTCTGTATCTAATACGAAAAGTGATATAATATTAACTACACATCCTAGTACAACATAGTAGTCATTTAATAAAAGTCTCCCACTAGGTAGGGAATCTCACATAATCTTACCGCAATCGCATCCAGAGAGTCACCACTCCCAAATTGCAACTGCATCTCTCCAAATTTCAGCAGTCTACTTTCCTTCAGCACCTGCAACAAATTACAAATGTGAACAGGACAAGAAGAATCTAAAATCCAACTAGATGTTATACCTTCACAAGCTAAGAAGATATCAATAACATGAAAAATAAAAGTACATGATGTCAATGCTCTTTCATTTATAATCTAGGCCAGGTAGTCTGGATAATTCCTTTTCCAGTGCTCGATCTTACTGCAGTGGTGCACTTGTCTTCAGAAACCCTATGGGGCTTTGCTATCTTACCTTACAGAGGAGCATTAGAACTATTCTTCTTTTTTCCTTTTGTCTTCTTCCCTTTCGACTTGAAGTGGGAAGAAGTAGAAAGTGACATTGGTTTCGGAGGGTGAGTCGGCACTTCCTTCCTTAAATCCTCATCCGCAGTGAGAACCATCTTATGCAACTCATGGTAAGAACAATGAATCCCGTTCATGTTAAAGTATATCACAAATTGGCGATATGATACCGGGAGCGAACTAAGAATGACATTCTTTCCTATAGTATCATTGAGAGGAAAATCACTTCGCCTCAATTGCGTGATCAGATCGATCAAATGAAGCACTTGTGTGCTCACGGCCTGTCCATCATCAAGTCTTGAATGGAACAGTTCCATTGCAACTCTATGAACCAAGACATGTTATTGATTCATGAACGATTCCTGGAGTTTTATCATCATACTATATGCATCAGGCATATCAAAATATTGTCTTTTGAGTTATGAAGGCAGTAAACTGAGTATATATGATTTAACTCTTTAATATATAATCTTTCTATCTCTGCAAAGTCTCAAGTTCCTCCAATGCCGCATCCTCAGATACAACAAAGGGCAGATGACCCTCTAACACATATCCTAATTTCTCATACCCGAGGACAATCCTCAAATCTAATTCCCAGTCTGTGAAGTTCTCAATGCCTTTGAGCTTATTCGTATCAAGCATATGAGTAAAGAGGTTGGTTGAAGATGTCGCCATCTCAAATCTATCAAATAGATAGCGAAAAATGGTTAGCAGAAAAATAGTTTCATATAATATCATAAAGCATTAAATAGATCATGAATTTTTAATCTAAAAAATATCCCTCCGATTATTTAATGTAAAACTATAATCCCCTAACATAATACTAAACATTCAATAATCAAATTAAATACAATAGTGAAAAGTGGACCCCATGAATATATTTCAGCTCACAGCTTTGGCATGTTCTCACCTACGTATATTCATTGAGTAGACAACTCATTGTCAATCACTCACCAGTGACTCTTGGGTTCCGATCTTGATCGTTTCTCGTTGTGACAGCTTTGACACATTCATAAGGAGGCGTACCAAGGTTAAACTTGTCAATGATAAATCAATATACTCGTGTAATCCTGACAGCCTTAGCACGTTCAGGATTCCGTTTTCGCTTGAATTTATCTAATATCATATATATATCTAGACAAATAAATTCCTACCGGCTATATATTGGACAATTATGACCCATAGCATTACTATTTGTATAAATCATGGTGTTGTACAAATTAACTATGTGACAAAGGAGATTGCACTCTTATCATTTGTGATTAGATCACCTAGATGTATAAATGATGAGAGGTCCTTATGATTTATTCCTAGATTGAGAATGATATGAGACGGTATCAGTCCACGAATGATAAATCATTAAATATCCCTAGTCAAAGTATTATCGAGATTGGACATCGATAAATACATAAAAAAACTAGTATTGCAATTGTGCGCGTTGTGAGGGCATAACGGCATAGTTCTCATATATTTGGGTATAAGATACTCATGCAAGTGTAATAGGAGGTTTGTTTTACCGATGGTACGAGAAACAGCTTCGCTCTGGATAGACCCCCTCAGAATTCCATTGGTAGTATGACTATGTGTCTATGGAAGTCCGAAATCAGGGTAGGTGTATTTGGTCTTAACCTGAGACTTGCACCGCTAATACTTGCGACAATCAATATACTTTGGTTGCGGTCGTCCAGGGCTTTAACAGGTTCTATTACGCCTATGCTGGGTATATGGAGAATCGTAGTGTGTTGGGTGTGATGTCAAAAAGGAAGTATCACTCCAGTCAAAGTGGAGATGACGTCACGTAGGATACGGTACTGGTGCTTTTAAGTACTCAATCATCGGGATATTATGACTAGGTCATATATATCCGATAGAGAGACTAGTTACCAGACATCCGACATGTGCTTCGTACGGGGCAGACACAGCTCCAGCCCCAGGCCTAGCACGTGACAGTTCGATACTGGATCGACATACACAATACTACATATACTACGCCTGATATAGATCCTAAATTCCTGTAAGGATATTTCTGGAGAATTGGGTAGACATGGCGCTTTGCTAGAGGCCAACCCTATCTTGTAAATCGGTAAAATATAGTACGAGGTACTTATGTATTCGGATAGTTCGACGATCGTATTTACTACCAACATATCCGGGGATCTCATGGGTCGCTTCCCGAAGATTCACCGATGACGTATGACTCGCACTTTAATTAATCTAGGATTAATTAGAAGAGAGAGAAAATTAATCTGGGATTAATTACGGATATATTTTATCTGGGATAAAATATCAATTAAAGAGAGATAACGATTAATTTGGAATTAATCGGTAAATTAATATATTTGATATATTAAATGAAATTGGATTTCGACGCAGAATTAAAATTAGATTTTAATTCGGGTGAATGAATTAATTTAGAATTAATTCATTAGCGATGTGAATAGTAATTATGCTTGGCATGATTATTTAATTAAATTAGATTTAATTACGACGCAACGGAAAAATAGTTAATTTAGAATTAACGAACCTGAGCCCGAGATTATTTGCGAGCGCATTTGCATTTCGAATTCGAGTGCTGCACGTAAGTCAAATCAAGTATCAAATCACTAGTCGTATCAAGCGTCAAATCACTTGTCACTTTGAGTGATGTGACTTGACAACTTGAATGATGTGACTTGACCACTTGATGGATGTGACTTGATGGATGTTGATTGGCTTTAATTGTTTGACTTTTTGAAAGCCAAATTCACATGAAATGAAATTGAAATTCATAAAAGTGTATTAGATACACTTTAGCCATCAACCAAATCATCACACACACAACTTCTTCTCTCTCTTTCCTCTATTCTTCACGCCCTTGGAGGGCAAAATTTCTTCTGTTCTTGGCAGTGAACTGCCGTGAGTCTTGAAGGAAAAAGGAAGCAAGTGTATGATTTTTGTGGCAAAAATCATAAGAGCTAGCACTCCGAGAGACATGCGAAGGTGATAGGGAAGTCCACCCATGAGCCGGAAATCGTTTGATGAAGCTTGGAGCTCAAAACTTGGAGTCAAAACTGAAATCATGGAGGACAGTGGACTGCACTGCCGTGAGCTTCATGGAGGGCAAAAGTTGATTTTGTTCGTCAAAGCGTCGCTCAACCGATCGATGTGAGTATTCCGCAACTTCGTTGATTTGTATTCACACATATTTCATGCTTGTTTAATGATCTTGGGACCTTAGGAAACACCAACAATGGTATCTATGAGCAAGGTTGAGCATGAAAAGTTTAGGGCTTAAAATTTGAGTAAAATTGATTTTGAGCATGTGTATTGAAATTGGATGAATTAGTATGCTTAAATTTGTTTTAATTGATGATTGATTGGATCAATTTGATGAAATTATGTTTGGAACAAATTTTCCTAAATTTTTTATGTTGGCCGAGAGTTTGATGCCCTAATGGTCTTGGTGATTTTTTGATTTTTGATCATTGGATGACTTGAATCAATTGGAAATGTGGATTTAATGTTAATTTGGATTTGAATGGATTGAATTCAGAATTGATATGAAAATCCCTATATTGCCGAGATTTAAAGCATGTGATTTGGGTTTGATTTTTTGTTAAATTATGTTGGACATGATTTAATATTGAAGAGCATGATTAATTGTATAAATTAATGTTTTGGAAATATTAATTTGGATGATTAATTGTGTCATACACTTGATGTAATTTAATTGAAAATTAGATTTTTTGGAATTTAATTATTTGGGCCTTAAATTGGATTTGGGCTTGTTGTGTTGTAATTGGGCTTATTGGACTTAGTTGTACCAAGTTAGGTTTAGGCCAAATGGATTGGATCCAATTGGGCCCAAAACCGCTTCCATAAAGCCCAAATGCGACTAATGAACCTTTAAAGTTTAATTGGGCCTAATGGGCCTAAATTGATTTCAAAGGCTTATGGGGTTAATCCCGGATTGGGTTTTGGTTATTGAGTTTAACCCGAGTTGACCAAAAGTCCACACCTTAAGAAATTAATTAAAATCTCATTGGACTTTAATTGAATTGACGTTAGACGTTAATCAGGCTTTGAGACCCGTAACGATTAAATTTGGAATTTAAGTCGTATAGGTTCGTTAATAAAGTGTAATATTTAATTTGGAATTAAAATTAAGCGAATTAGAATTAAATACATATTGAATTGGATTTAATTATGTAGTTTAATTTAATTCGAGAATTCGTACTTTGAGTACTTATTCGCAAAACGAGTTTGACTCGAACAAAATCAAATCGTTGTTTGAACATCGGATGATCACTAATTATCATATTAATTAATTTGATTAGATTGATTGATAACATGCTTGTGTGAATACATGGTTGCGATGCATGAATAATGTATATCAGATGGATATTAGATGGGTGGGACAATTTTAGAAATTGTTGTAATAAATTTGATTTATTAAATTGGACCTGCGTGTCCAGCCTTATCACCTCCTTAGTCTTTGTATTCTCTTCTCACCTATTCCCCTCAATGTAAATGAGGTTTCTTTAGAAGTGTAGTGTAACGGGTGGAAGCAAATACATGTGCTAGCGCGAGAGAGAAAGGGAAAGATATGATCTAGGATCAATGTGTAAAGTATCCATCCGTATATTATTATTATTTTTCATATGCGCTTTATTATGTGTTTAGAATGCATGTTTAAGGGTGTATGATGATAAGACCTTAACAAAGATAACAAATTGGTTGCCAATTTGCACTCGAAAAACCCTCGCAAAATATTAAGAGTTTTTTTTCCTTCCATTGAGTGATTCTTACTCAAGATCCGAGACTGGCATTGGCTTGTTGGCCAAAGTCAAGGCCTTTGTCCATCGAGGATGTGTTTGAATCACGAGAGCTTTGTTCCATATTGGTGTCTTATCCAAGTTGTAGTTTGTTGGCCAAAGTCTCAAGACCACTTCTTGTCCATCGACATTAATTACGAAGCTTTCCATGGTCAATGGGATTGTGCCAAAGCCAAGTCTTAGTTGATTCATAGGAAAAAGGTTAGGTAATTCATTGGATGTATTGGCATATATATGATATATGTTTCGGACTTGGATGTTCCCCTACCGGATCTAGGAATTGGATTGGATCCAATTGATCTTAGAGATCTACCTAGTTAATTATCATACAATTTGTTGGCTAAAGTCAAGATTGTATGATATTTAACGGGATCATAGCCCACTAGGAAACACAGTTTCCCGATTACTCGACAGAGGGTTAGAGGCTCTTCGAAAAATAGTAGGAGGCAAGAATTGAATTTGCAATATTCGTTTAATTACTTGCCATACGCGCTCAATCACAAATATCATTCGTCGTTACAAATTAAATGTTAGTTGGACTAATATTTAAAACGTTGTTTTAATTAACAGTTGGACTGTATTCAAACCATTCATTTATAGTTGATTTTATAATTGGATTATAGTAATCAATATAATTGATTTTAATCTATTAAATTATGGTTGATTAAATAGTTGGACTATTGTAATCATTATAATAAATAGTACCTAAATCGTTGATTAAATCGTTGGACTATTAGAATTAAGATATAATTGAAAGATTGACATTTAAAATATAATCCTAAGAAAAATGTATTTAAATGGTTTAATTTTCAAAATTGGGAATAAATTTCAGGATGGTCCTGGAAAATAATAAGTTGCTTTATTAGATAAAATAACATATTATGCCTAAGCTCGTAGTTAAGCAAATAGTCGAGCATAATCTTTGGAAGATTTATGTAATGATAACTTTAGTGCTTAATCCATTAAGCTTGTCACAGAAGATTCCTTAATTTCTTAATCAGAACTAAGGATTAGATCCTTAAAGTATGATAATGAAATTGAAGGATCTTCATAAATCTATCTTTAGATTTTAGAAGTACTAAATTGCAATAGTAAACTCTTGGAGGGTTAATGACTATTCTCAAGGAGATAAAGTCAAAGTTTGCAATTAGGCAAGTAGCGCATGTTGGACAATTATGACCCATAGCGTCACTGTTTGTACAGATCATGGTGTTGTTGGACAAATTAACTGTGTGACAAGGAGATTGCACTCTTGTCATTTGTGATTAGATCACCTAGATGTATAAATGATAGGAGGTCCTTGTGATTTGTTCCTGGAGAATTGGGTAGGCATGGTGCTTTGCTAGAATCCAACCATGTCTTGTAAATCGGTAAGCACATGGTAGGTGGTACGTACGTATTCGGATAATCCGATGACCGTATTTACTGCCAAAATATCCAGGGATCTCTTGGGTCGCTTCCCAAACATTCACCGATGACAGTTGATTTAAACTAGAATTAATCTGTGATTAATTAAGAGAGAGAAAATTAATCTGGGATTAATTGAGGTATTATTTAATCTGGGATTAAATGTGTTCGGGAGAGAGATAACGTAATTAATTTGGAATTAATCGGTAAAATAAATTTAATAGTTAAATTTGATTTTTCTATTTTATTTATTCGTATGGGCTAAAATTAATATATCAGATATATTAATATGAATTGGATTTCATTACGAAATTAAAGTTGGACTTTAATACGAACGAACGAATTAATTTAGAATTAATTCTTAAACGACGTTCTTAATATATTTACGAGGCATCGTTATTTAATTAAATTAGATTTAATTATTTAGCGACGAAAGTTTGTTTAATTGGATTAAACGGATCCGAGCCGCGGCAAATGTTCGTAGAGATATTTTGAATTTTGAATTCAAAATGGTGGGGCCCACTTCACACATGTGAAGTGGTGATTGGAAAGTGGTTGGCATTTATGCTAAAACCACTTACTTTCCAACCACTTGGTTTAGGTGAAACCAAGACTCCAACTACATGGTTTTGGGTAAAAGGGTAAAACCCTTTAACAAAACCAAAAAGCCTTCTCTCACATTAAAACACACTTGGAACAACATAAAACCCTAAAAATCCTCTCAATTGGCGTGAATGGCCTCTCCTTCTTCTCTTTGATTTTGTGGCAAAATCAACAAAGCTAGCACTTCATGGAATCAACTAAGGTGATAGGGAAACCAACTCAAAGCTTGGAATCAACAAAGGAAGGATCTTGGAGATCTTCTTCTCAAAATTTAAAAGCTCAAATCCATTCAATGTAAGTCATTCTGCAACTTATTTTTGAATTTATGAACACCTTTTCTTGCTTATTAGATCTTTGGCATGTTCTAGGAACACTAACAATGGTATCAGAGCCAATTTTAAGCATGAAAATTTTAGGGTTCATGAGACTAAAAATTGGGGCTTTTATGTTTTGAACATGATTCTTTCAAATTGATGCATTGAGCATGCTTAGATTATAGAGTTGTGCATGATTACATTTGAGAAAAATTGATTGGATAAAATTTTGGACTCCCCCTTACCTTGGCCGAATATGCTACTGCAGTGGAATGCATGTTTAAATGTTGATTGTTGGTTTGATTGGATTAGAATCAAAGTCAATAAAGTTCATGTTAAAATCAAAGAGCATGTTGAGCATGAAATGATGAATTTTGGATTCAATTTGTGCTGAGCATGAAATGATGTGTGTTTGGCTTCAATTTGTATTGAGCATGATTTGATGGATTAAGCGTGATTAATTAAGTTAATTGGTATTTTGGAAATATTGAGTTTAATTAATTAATCATGGCTAATACACTGTAATTAAAATAATTGTGATATTTGGAATATTATAATTATGTTAATAAGCCTTTAATTAAGAATTGGGCTAAAAGTGTGTATTTGGGCTTAATGGGCTTGGTTTGACCAAGCTTGGTTTTGGACATTTGGATTGGATCCAATTGGGCCCAAAACCAATTCCATAAAGTTTAAATACATCACTTAGCCCTTTAAAGAATTTAATTGGGCCGAATGGGCCTAAATTGATTTGTTGGCAATAGGGTGATTCCTATTGGGCCTTAGCATTTTGGGTTTGACCCATTATGGCCAAAGCCCATGCCTTAAGAATTAATTAAAAGCCAATTGGACTTTAATTAAAATGACATTGGATGTTATTGGGCCTTTGAGACCTATTAAAATTGGATTTGGAATCCAAGTCTTTAAGGCTTATAAGTAAGTGTAAGTATTTAATTTGGAATTAAACTTGGAATTATTATTGAATACAAATAAATTGGATTTAAAGTTGCATTTCAATATAATTCAAGAATACTTACTTTAAGAATTTATTCTTAAACGAGTTTAACTCACGCAAATCAAACGTTGTTTGAACATTGGATGATCATTAATTCAAAGATTAATTAATTGGATTAGATTGATTGAATAACATGATTTGTATGAATACATGAATGCATTGCATGAATAATGTATATCGGGTGGATATTAGAATGGTGAGAGCAATTTTGGAAATTGTTAAAAAATTTAGAATTTATTAAATTGGACCTGCGTGTCTAGCCTTTTAATCTATTTACTCTTTGTAATTCTCTTCTCACCAATTCCCCTCAATGTAAATGAGGTTTCTTTATTGTATTAATTAATTGGGTAGAAGTTAGAATAGTTCTAGCCGGGGAGAGGAAATGGAGTGATTTGTTCTAGGAACAATTTGTGAGATATCCATATGCATATCATTATTAATTTATTTTTTTATCGCACCTTATTATGCTTTTAGAATGCATGCTTAATGGTGTATGATGAGACCTAATCAAAGATAATAAATTGGTTGCCAATTTGCACGCGAAAAACCCTCAAAAATATATTAAGCGCTTTTCCTTCCGTTGAGTGATTCTTACTCAAGATCCAAAGTTGGCATTGGTTTGTTGGCCAAAGTCAAGACCTTTGTCAATTGCGGATGTGTTTGAATCATGAGACTTTTGTTCCATATCGGTGTCTTGTCCAAGTCGTGATTTGTTGGCCAAAGTCAAGATCACTTCTTGTCCATCGACATTGATTATGAAGCTTTCTATGTCAATGAGTCACGCTTAACTAGAATCATTAAGCTTGTTGTGCCAAAGCCAAGGCTTAATTGATTTAGAGGAAAAAAAAGGTTAGGGAATATATCGGATATATTGGCATATATTAGATATATGTTTCAGACTTGGATGTCCACCTACTGGATCTAGGAATTGGATGGGATCCAATTGATCTTAGAGATCTACCTAGTTAAATATCATACAGCTTGTTGGCCAAAGTCAAGGTTGGGTGTTATTTAACGGGATTCTAGCCCACTAGGAAACTAGGTTTCCCGAGTACTCGACAGAGGGTTAGAGGCTCGCCGAAAAATAGTGGGAGGCAAGTATTAAATTTGTAAATTTCGTTTAGATTCTTGCCAATATGCGCTCATTTCATTTTCGTCATTATCTATAAATAAATATCTTGGTGGACTAATATACAATTGTTGTTTCAATTAAACAGTTGGACTGTATTCAAACTACTTCATTTATAGTTGATTATATAATTAGATTATAGTTATCAATATATTTGAATTTACCCTTAATTCATAGTTGATTATAATAATTGGATTATAGTAATCAATATATTTGAATTTTACCGATCATTTATAGTTGATTATATAATTGGATTATAGTAATCAATATATATTTGATTTTAACCAATAAAATTGTAATTATTTATATAGTTAGACTATAGTAATTATTACATTAGATTGTACCTGAAATCATTGATTAAATAGTTGGACTATTAGAATCAAGATTAAATTGAAAGATTAGTGTTTAAAACATAATCCTAATGAAAATGTTTTTAAACGACTTTAATTTTTCAAATGGGGAATAAAATTTCAGGATGGTCCTGGAAACTAATAAGTTACTTTATTTGATAAAATAACATATTAGGCCAAAGCCCAGAGTTAAGCAAATAGTAGAGCATGATCTTTGGAAGATTCATGTGATGATAACTTTAGAGCTTAATCCATTATACTTGTCAAAAGTACTCCTTAATTTCCTAATCAGAACTAAGGATTAGATCCTTAAAGTATGATAAAGAAATTGAAGGATCTTCATAGATCTATTCTTAGATCTTAGAAGTATTAAATTGCAATTAATAACTCTTGGAGAGTTAATGGCTATTCTCAAAGAGATAAAGCAAAAGTTTGTAATAAGGCTAGTAGTGCAAGGCGCACCTTACTTCGATATTCTAGAAACCCAAGGCTTGGCCAAAGGCTTCTGGGATATAGAAATGGGCAAAGGCAAAATCATTAATGTTTGCTAGGAAGACAAAGGACATATCCCAAGATGTCTGCTGAAACTGTGGCAAATGGGATCACTGAAACGTGACTGCCGTATGGACAAAGCAGACATGAAGGAATTGAAGACAAGCAAGGCTCTGACTTCAAATATGTTTGTCATGAATATGTTTACTACTAGTATTAAAATTGGATTTTAAAAACTAAGTGTGATACATAAATATGCATTGATGTGCAGAATCTGCTATGAGCAGGATACTGACTTCAATTGAGATTAATATGCGAATCGGAAACTGGACAAAAGTCGCTGTTTTACCGTAGATACCTAATTTTAGGAACTACCCTTCGGGTGTGTACTTAAATTAGGAAACTGTTATAATGTAACTAGTTTGACTAGAAACATTATCTATATCGAGTATAACTCGTTGCGAGTATACCTTTATATTCTAGAACACTAAAGTGTTTTATTTTATCAAGTTGATATTGAGATAAAAATATTAGATGTGAATAACAGTATTTATATTTTGAATATAAATAAATCTCAAACATATAATATGACGAACAAATAGCTCAAACTGATTTGATCAGATAAGAATTAATTATGGCAATGTTGTATAGGACACATTAAACAAGACTCGTATATCCACACTTTTGAAGTGTGGATACTATGACAAATTTGATTCCATTCAAATGATGTCTACGAATCTAGTTTATTAGGTAAAGTACCTAAAATACCTTTTACTTGGTAAAAGTGTAAGTGCCATAGATCTGTTAGCCCTCGTTCATAGTGACGTAAGTGGGCCCATGTCTAACTAGGCTAGATATGGATATGAACATTTCATGACCTTTACGGATGTGGCATCGCGTTATGGTTATGTGTTTCTTATGAAACACGAATCGGAAACTTTTAGAGTTTCGATACGAAATAGACAAACAGATCGGCTAAAGTATTAAAACCGGCACGGTAAGACCGAGATGGAAATTACTTAAGCAATAAGTTTCTTGAATAATTGAAAGATTATAGTATTCTTTCAATGAGGACTCCTCCCGGAACACGTCAGTTTGAAGGTGTGTCCGAACGGAGAAATCGAATTTTGTTAGATATAATAAGGTTAATCCTGAGTCGCTCTGAGCTACCATTTCCTTCAAAGGATAAGCATTAACAGTGCAATACTTAATTTGAATAAGGTTCCATGAAAATCTGTTGGACAGAAATCATATTAAATATGAACAGGAAAGAAATCGGATTTTCTCACTCCTAAAGATTTGGGAATGCTAGACATACGTTTGGATGATACTAAATTAGAACCCAAATGGATAAGTGCCTAATGTAATTGGTTATCCTAGGGAAACCAAAGTATAGTACTTATACAACTCACTTGAGAACAATGTAATTATTGCTCACCATGCGGTTTTCCTAAGAGGAATACCGATATGCAGTGGTAAGTGGGAGGATAGTAAAACTCGATGAAAATCGGAGTTATACTGTTCAAGGCACCAAGTCCTTAATGGAACACAAACAGTTCATCAAGGATGAAACTGCACCAGTAATCTTCGAATACACAAGAACCGCGTAAGTCGGAGAGAGTCAGAAAATAAATTGGGTATGGGTTTCTGATCTCACCTCATAAAGATGTCAATCTTATTAAGGAATACGAACTGACTACGTATGAGGAAGTGATACAAGGTATCGACTCCCTATTACGGAAAAGTGCCATGAGTCCGAAATGGATTCCATGTATATCATCTATGTTTGGACACTAGTTGTTGTACCGCAAGGCATTGTGTCTATTGGTACTATATAAGTCTTCAAGGAAGACATATATGAATGGCAACATACCAACGTACTGAGCTAGGCTTGTAGCAAAAAGGTGTCGTAATCAACATTATGTCGATTACAACGAAATCTTTTACCTGTTGCCATGGTATATCCATTTGGATAATGCTTGCTGATGCTGCATGTTTCATTTATGAAATATGGCAGCTGAACGGGAAAATCGGTTTCCTAAAATGGAAACCTTTTGGAGGATGTTTTACATCCTGAAGGTTTTGTCATACCAATACTAGCAAACAAGGTTCGCGGGTTATTCGATCCATAGAGGGATTGAAGCAAGCATTAGCTTCTTAGAACTATCGTTTTGATGTAATCATAATAGTTTATGATTTAATTCAAAACGAAAAAAATTCTTGTGTATAGAAGAGGGTTAGTGGGAGCTGACTGACAGTGACTGTCATAAATAATGATGATATGTCATTTCTTGGAAATGATATTCCCATAATATAATCGGTGAAAGCTTGGCTTTCATGAAATATTCTCCGTAGAATTATTGGGAGAAACAACCTTTATTCTAGGAATAAAGATCTACTGGGATAGATTTAAAGTTGTTGACACTCTCCGAGAACTCGTACATTGAAAAATATATGTGACCTCGTGTCTCATACGCCTTGAGCATATGGATTCACAAACAGGTCAATCCAAGTGATAGTCACTGGATTGATATTAAGAACATCTATTAGTATCTTAGAGAACTAAGGATGATGTCTTAAATTTTGGAGAAGGAGAACTTGAAGTGACTGGGATCACTGCTGTAAGTTTCCTAACCGGTAAAAACAACGGTACTATACAGTTTGAATAACAGAACAGTGAGCTGGAAATCTTCCAAGCAAGATAATGTTACCGAATAAACAACAAATGCGGGTAATTGCTGCTGCTGCGGCTGAGGCAGTAATAGAAGCCATTTGGGTCGATAATATATCTAATTAGATTAGATATAGTTCTGTTTGCAGCTGAGCTAGACATCAGCTCAGGCTAAAGAATTAATAGTCTCATCAACGATCCAGATATATACTTCGACTATTTATCTGATTCGTTCGGATCATACATCGTGGCAATGTGATGATCGTATAAATCGCATCAAACGATAATCATGCAAATCCGCTGACGATTGCCTTTCCTAAGCAGTTGAGCGAACCGTACATAGTTAGGATGTATGACACTCGAGTGACTGACTATAGGCCAAGTGGGAGATTGTTGGATAATTATGACCCATAGCGTCACTGTTTGTACAGATCATGGTGTTGTTGTATAAATTAACTATGTGACAAGGAGATTGCACTCTTATCATTTGTGATTAGATCACCTAGATGTATAAATGATAGGAGGTCCTTATGATTAGTTCCTGGATTAAGTTGATATGAGACAGTATCAGTCCTCGAAGGATTAATCATTAAATATCCTTAGTCAGAGTATTATCGAGATTGGACATCGATAATGCGTAAAAGACTAGTATTACATTGTGCGAGTTGTGAGGGCACAATAGCATAGTTCTCATATATATGGGTATTGGATACTCATGCAAGTGTAATAGGAGGTTGTGTTTACCGATGGTACGGAAACAGCTTCGCTCTGGGTAAACCCCTCGGAATTCCATTAGTAGTATGACTACGTGTCTATGGAAGTCCGAAGTGAGGGTATGTGTATTTGGTCTTAACCTGAGACTTGCACCGCTAATACTTGCGACAATCAATATGCTTTGGTTTTTATCTTCTAGGGCTTTAACGGGTTCTGTGTACGCCTCTACTGGGTATATTGAGAATCGAAGTGTATTGGGTATGATGTCAAGACGGAAGTATCACTCCTGTCATAGTGGAGATGATGTCACGTAGGATACGGAACTAGTACTCTTAAGTACTGCAGTCATCGGGATGATATGACTAGGACATGTTCATCCGATTATAGAGACTAGTTACCAGAAATCCGACATGTGCTTCGTACGAGGCAGACACAATTCTAGCCCCAAGCCTAGCACGTGACACCTGATACTGGATCGCTATACGCAATACTACGTATACTACGCCTGATATAGATTATATATTCCAGTAAGAATATTTCTAGAGAATTGGGTAGGCATGATGTTTTGCTAGAAGGCAACCATGTCTTGTAAATCGGTAAACACGTGGTACGAGGTACGCACGTATTCGGATAATCCGATGACCGTATTTACTGCCAACATATCCAGGGATCTCTTGGGTCGCTTCCCAATGATTCATCGATGACAGTTGATTTAAACTAGAATTATTCTAGGATTAATTAAGAGAGAGAACGCGATTAATTGGAATTAATCGGTAAAAAATAAATTTAATTTTAAATTTGATTTTTCTATTTATTTTATTCGTATGGGCTAAAATTAATATATCGGATATATTAATATGAATTGGATTTCATTACGAAATTGAAGTTGGACTTTAATACGAACGAACGAATTAATTTAGAATTAATTCTTAAACGACGTTCGTAATATATTTGCGAGGCATTGTTATTTAATTAAATTAGATTTAATTATTTAGCGACGAAAGTTTGTTTAATTGGATTAAACGGATTCGAGCCGCGGCAAATGTTCATAGAGACATTTTGAATTTTGAATTCAAAATAGTGGGGACCACTTCACACATGTCACACATGTGAAGTGGTGGTTGGAAACTGGTTGGCATTTATGGCAAAACCACTTACTTTCCAACCACTTGGTTTAGGTTAAACCAAGACTCCAACTACATGGTTTTGGGTAAAAGGGTAAAACCCTTTAACAAAACAAAAAGCCTTCTCTCACATTAAAACACACTTGGAACAACACAAAACCCTAAAAATCCTCTCAATGGGCGTGAATGGCCTCTCCTTCTTCTCTTTGATTTTGTGGCAAAATCAACAAAGCTAGCACTTCATGGAATCAACTAAGGTTATAGGGAAACCAACTCAAAGCTTGGAATCAACAAGGGAATGATCTTGGAGATCTTCTTCTCAAAATTTAAAAGCTCAAATCCATTCAATGTAAGTCATACCACAACTTATTTTTGAATTTATGAACACCTTTTCTTGCTTATTAGATCCTTGGCATGTTCCAGGAACACTAATAATGGTATCAGAGCCAATTTTAAGCGTGAAAATTTAGGGTTCATGAGATTAAAATTTGGGGCTTTTATGTTTTGAACATGATTCTTTCAAATTGATGCTTTGAGCATGCTTAGATTATTTTAACTTAGAGTTGTGCATGATTACATTTGAGAAAAATTGATTGGATAAAATTTTGGACTCCCCCTTACCTTGGCCGAATATGCTACTGCAGTGGAATGCATGTTTAAATATTGATTGTTGGTTTGATTGGATTAGAATCAAAGTCAATAAAGTTCATGTTAAAATAAAAGAGCATGTTGAGCATGAAATGATGAATTTTGGATTCAATTTGTTCTGAGCATGAAATGATGTGTTTTGGCTTCAATTTGTATTGAGCATGATTTGATGGATTAAGCATGATTAATTAAATTAATTGGTATTTTGGAAATTTTGAGTTTAATTAATTAATCATGGCTAATACACTGTAATTAAAATAATTGTGATATTTGGAATATTATAATTATGTTAATAAGCCTTTAATTAAGAATTGGGCTAAAAGTGTGTATTTGGGCTTAATGGGCTTGGTTTGACCAAGTTTGGTTTTGGACATTTGGATTGGATCCAATTGGGCCCAAAACCAATTCCATAAAGTCCAAATACATCACTTGGCCCTTTAAAGAATTTAATTGGGCTGAATGGGCCTAAATTGATTTGTTGGCAATAGGGTGATTCCTATTGGGCCTTGGCATTTTGGGTTTGATCCATTATGGCCAAAGCACATGCCTTAAGAATTAATTAAAAGCCAATTGGACTTTAATTAAAATGACATTGGATGTTATTGGGCCTTTGAGACCCATTAAGATTGGATTTGGTATCCAAGTCTTTAAGGCTTATAAGTAAGTATATATATTTAATTTGGAATTAAATTTTGAATTAGTATTGAATACAAATAAATTGGATTTAAAGTTGTAGTTCAATATAATTCAAGAATACTTACTTTGAGTATTTATTCTTAAACGAGTTTGACTCACGCAAATCAAATCGTTGTTTGAACATTGGATGATCATTAATTCAAAGATTAATTAATTGGATTAGATTGATTAAATAACATGATTTGTATGAATACATGAATGCATTGCATGAATAATGTATATCGGATGGATATTAAAATGGTGATGGCAATTTTGGAAATTGTAATAAATTTAGAATTTATTAAATTGGACCTGCGTGTCCAGCCTTTTAATCTCTTTACTTTTGTAATTCTCTTCTCACCAATTCTCTTCTCACCAATTCCCCTCAATGTAAATGAGGTTTCTTTATTGTATTAATTAATTGGGTAGAAGTTAGAATAGTTCTAACCGGGGAGAGGAAAGGGAGTGATTTGTTCTAGGAACAATTTGTGAGATATCCATATGCATATCATTATTAATTTATTTTTTTATCGCACCTTATTATGCTTTTAGAATGCATGCTTAAGGGTGTATGATGAGACCTAATCAAAGATAATAAATTGGTTGCCAATTTTCACGCGAAAAACCCTCAAAAATAAATTAACCGTTTTTCCTTCCGTTGAGAGATTCTTACTCAAGATCCAAAGTTGGCATTGGTTTGTTGGCCAAAGTCAAGACCTTTGTCGATTGCAGATGTGTTTGAATCATGAGAGTTTTGTTCCATATCGGTGTCTTGTCCAAATCGTGATTTGTTGGCCAAAGTCAAGATCACTTCTTGTCCATCGACATTGATTATGAAGTTTTCTATGTCAATGGGTCACGCTTAACTAGAATCATTAAGCTTGTTGTGCCAAAGCCAAGGCTTAATTGATTTAGAGGAAAAAAGTTAGGGAATATATCGGATGTATTGGCATATATTAGATATATGTTTCGGACTTGGATGTCCACCTACTGGATCTAGGAATTGGATTGGATCCAATTGATCTTAGAGATCTACCAAGTTAAATATCATATAGCTTGTTGGCCAAAGTCAAGGTTGTGTGTTATTTAACGGGATCCTAGCCCACTAGGAAACTAGTTTTCCTGAGTACTCGACAGAGGGTTAGAGGCTCGCCGAAAAATAGTGGGAGGCAAGTATTAAATTTGTAAATTTCGTTTAGATACTTGCCAATACGCGCTCATTTCATTTTCGTCGTTATCTATTAATAATATCTTAGTTGGACTAATATTCAATTGTTGTTTCAATTAACAGTTGGACTGTATTCAAACTACTTCATTTATAGTTGATTATATAATTGGATTATAGTTATCAATATATTTGAATTTTACCCTTCATTCATAGTTGATTATATATAATTGGATTATAGTAATCAATATATTTGAATTTTACCGATCATTTATAGTTGATTATATAATTGGATTATAGTAATCAATATATATTTGAATTTAACCAATAAAATTGTAATTATTTATATAGTTAGACTATAGTAGTCATTACATTAGATTGTACCTGAAATCGTTGATTAAAAAGTTGGCCTATTAGAATCAAGATTAAATTGAAAGATTAGTGTTTAAAACATAATCCTAATGAAAATGTGTTTAAACGACTTTAATTTTTCAAATTCGGAATAAAATTTCAGGATGGTCCTTGAAACTAATAAGTTACTTTATTTGATAAAATAACATATTAGGCCTAAGCCCAAAGTTAAGCAAATAGTAGAGCATGATCTTTCGAAGATTCATGTGATGATAACTTTAGTGCTTAATCCATTATACTTGTCAAAAGTACTCCTTAATTTCCTAATCAGAACTAAGGATTATATCCTTAAAGTACGATGAAGATATTGAAGGATCTTCATAGATCTATTCTTAGATCTTCGAAGTATTAAATTGCAATTAATAACTCTTGGAGAGTTAATGGCTATTCTCAAGGAGATAAAGCCAAAGTTTGGAATAAGGCAAGTAGCGCAAGGCGCACCTTACTTTGATATTCTAGAAACCCAAGGCTTGGCCAAAAAGGCTTCTGGGATATAGAAATGGGCAAAGGCAAAATCATTAATGTTTTCTAGGAAGACAAAGGACATATCCCAAGATGTCTGCTGTAACTGTGGAAAATGGGATCACTGAAGCGTGACTGCCATATGGACAAAGCAGACATGAAGGAATTGAAGACAAGCAAGGCTCTGACTTCAAATATGTTTGTCATGAATATGTTCACTACTAGTATTAAAATTGGATTTTAAATACTAAGTGTGATACATAAATATGCATTGATGTGCAGAATCTGCTATGAGCAGGATACTGACTTCAATTGAGATTAATATGCGAATCAGAAACGGGACAAAAGTCGTTGTTTTACCGTAGATACCTAAGTTTAGGAACTACCCTTCGGGTGTGTACTTAAATTAGGAAACTTTTATAATGTAACTAGTTTGACTAGAAACATTATCTCTATATCGAGTATAACTCGTTGCGAGTATACCTTTATATTCTAGAACAGTAAAGTGTTTTATTTTATAAAGATGATATTGAGATAAACACATTAGATGTCAATAACAGTATTTATATTTTGAATATAAATAAATCTCAGACATATAATATGACGAACAAATAGCTCAAACTAATTTGATCAGATAAGAATTATTTATGGCAATGTTGTCTAAGACAAATTAAACAAGACTCGTATATCCACACTTTTGAAGAGTGGATACTAGGACAAATTTGATTCCATTCAACTGATGTCTACGAATCTAGTTTATTAGGTAAAGTACCTAAAATATCTTTTACTTGGTAAAAGTGTAAGTGTCATCGATCTGTTAGCCCTCGTTCATAGTGACGTAAGTGAGCCCATGTCTAGCTAGGCTAGATATGGATATAACATTTCGTGACCTTTACGGATGTGGCATCGCGTTATGGTTATGTGTTTCTTATGAAACACGAATCAGAAACTTTTAGAGTTTCGATACAAAATAGAAAAACAGATCGTATAAGTATTAAAACCGTCACGGTAAGACCGAGACGGAAATTACTTAAGTAATAAGTTTCTCGAATAATTGAAAGATTATAGTATTCTTTCAATGAGGACTCCTCCCGGAACATGTCAGTTTGACGGTGTGTCCGAACAGAGAAATCGAATTTTGTTAGACATAATAAGGTTAATCCTGAGTCGCTCGGAGCTACCATTTCCTTCAAAGGATAAGCATTAACAGTGCAATACTTAATTTGAATAAGGTTCCATGAATATCTGTTGGACAGAAATCATATTAAATATAAACATGAAAGAAATCAGATTTTCTTAATCCTAAAGATTTGGGAATGCTAGGCATACATTTGGATGATACTAAACTAGAACCCAAATTGGATAAGTGCCTAATGTAATTGGTTATCCTAGGTAAACCAGAGTATAGTACTTATACAACTCACTTGAGAACAATGTAATTGTTGCTCACCATGCGGTTTTCCTAGAGGAATACCGATATGCAGTGGTAAGTGGGAGGTTAGTAAAACTCGATGAAAATTGGAGTTATACTGTTCAAGGCACCAAGTCCTTAACGGAACACAAACAGTTCATCAAGGATGAAACTGCACCAGTAATCTTCGCATACACAAGAACCGCGTAAGTCGGAGAGAGTCAAAAAATAACCTGGGTATGGGTTTCTGATCTCACCTCATAAAGATGTCAATCTTATTGAGGAATACGAACTGACTACGTATGAGGAAGTGATACAAGGTATCGACTCCCTATTATGGCAAAGTGCTATGAGGCCGAAATGGATTCCATGTATATCATCTATGTTTGGACACTAGTTGTTGTACCGCAAGGCATTGTGCCTATTGGAACTATATAAGTCTTCAAGGAAGACATACATGAATGGCAACATACCAACGTACTGAGCTAGGCTTGTATCAAAAAGGTGTCGTTATCAACATTATGTCGATTACAACGAAATCTTTTACCTGTTTCCATGGTATATCTGTTGGACAATTATGACCCATAGCGTCACTATTTGTACAGATCATGATGTTGTTGTACAAATTAACTATGTGACAAGGAGATTGCACTCTTATCATTTGTGATTAGATCACTTAGATGTATAAATGAAATGAGGTCCTTATGATTAGTTCCTGGATTGAGATGATATGAGACAGTATCAGTCCTCGAATGATTAATCATTAAATATCTCTAGTCGTAGCATTATCGAGATTGGACATCGATAATGCGGAATAGACTAGTATTACACTTGTGCGATTTGTGAGGGCACAATAGCATAGTTATCATATATATGGGTATTGGATACTCATGCAAGTGTAATAAGAGGTTATGTTTACCGATGGTACGGAAACAGCTTCGCTCTGGATAGACCCTTCAGAATTCCATTGGTAGTATGACTAAGTGTCCATGGAAGTCCGAAATCAGGGTAGGTGTATTTGGTCTTAACCTGAGACTTGCACCGCTAATACTTGCGACAATCAATATGCTTTGGTTTCGGTCGTCCAGGGCTTTAAACGGTTTTGTGTATGCCTCTGCTGGGTATATTGAGAATCGTAGTGTATTGGGTGTGATGTCAAGACAGAAGTTGTTGAGTTCTAATTTAGGTCCCAAAATCAACAAAATCAAGCACAAAAACGCATGAATACATCAAAGGAATAAGGCGGAATACATACTCACATTGATTGGTTTGATGCTAGGAAGAACAAAACCCATTTTCCTCCTTGTGTGAGTTCGATTTTGGCCTCCTTGGACTGCTATCATGCTCGGTTTTGGGTCATCTTCCTCCTTGTTCATTCGGCCATGGATGTCACCATTGAAGCTCCAAGCTTCAAGCTTTTCCAAGCTCATAAATTCGTTTCCCTATCACCATAATATAACCCATGTGTGTGCTAGCACTCTTTCTTCTTCTTTGTCTTTGATCAAACCAAAAATTGAAGAAGAATTTGGCTCAAAGCCGTGAGAGATGATGAAGAAATGGAGGGAACCCATTTTCTTTCATCAAAAACGAGAATGGTGGGTATCAAGAGAGAGAAAGGAAAAAGATTTTATATAAATGTCTTATTTTAATCATTTACCAAGTAAATAAATAAACATATATTAAAACTTTAAATCAAAAGTCAAAAGCAAAAGCAAAAAGTACTTTTCAATCACTTCACTTTTACTTTAAGTCACATCACATCACTTTTACTTTAAGTCACATCACTTTAATAAAGTGACATGTTGTCAAGTCACATCACTCAAAGTGACAATTGTTTTGACGCATGATGTGACTAACGATTTGACGTTTGATGTGACTTGCGTGCCGTGCTCGAATTTGAAATACGAATGCGCTCGCAATCACTCTCGGGCTCGGGTTCGCTAATTCCAAATTAACGAATTTTCCGTCGCGTCGTAATTAAATGATTACACCTAGTGAATTCACTATTCACGTCACTAACGATATAATTCTAAATTAATTCGTTCGCCCGAATTAAAATCAATTTCAATTCGCGTCGAAATCTAATTTCGTTATAATATATCGAATATATTAATTTATCGATTAATTCCAAATTAATCGTTCTCTCTCTTTAACGATATTTTATCCGAGATAAAATATCTCCGTAATTAATCCCAGATTAATTTTCTCTCTCATCGAATTAATCCCAGATTAATTAAAGTGCGAGTCATACATCATCGGTGAATCTTTGGGAAGCGACCCATGAGATCTCCGGATATGTTGGCAGTAAATTCGGTCGTCGGACTATCCGAACACGTAAGTAACGTACCTTTACTATTATACCGATTTACAAGACAGGGTTGGCTTCTAGCAAAGCGCCATGCCTACCCAATTCTCCAAAATATTCTTAAAGGAATATATAGATCTGTATCAAGCGTATTATACCGTAGTATTGCGTATTTCTGTCCAGTATCGGATGATCACGTGCTAGGCCTGGGGCTGGAATTGTGTATGCCCCGTACGAAGCACATATCGGATGTCTGGTAACTAGTCTCTATAATCGGATAAACATGACCTAGTCATAATATCCCGATAGCTCGAGCATTTAAGAGAACGAGTTTTCGTATCCTACGTGACCGTCATCTCCACTATGACTGGAGTGATACTTCCGTCTTGACATCACACCCAACACACTACGATTCTCAATATACCCAGTATCGGCGTACGCAGAACCGGTTAATGCCCTGGACGACCTCAACTAAAGTACATTGATTGTCGCAAGTGTTAGCGGTGCAAGTCTCAGGTTAAGACCAAATACACCTACCCTGATTGCAGACTCCCATAGACACATAGTCATACTGCCAATGGGATTCCGCGAGGATCAATCCAGAGCGAAGCTGTTTCCCGTACCATCGGTGAAACACAACCTCCTATTACACTTGCATGAGTATCCTATACCCAATATATAAGAACTATGCCGTTGTGCCCTCACAAACGCGCACAAGTGTAATACTAGTCTTTTACGTATTTATCGATGTCCAATCTCGATAATACTCTGACTAGGGATATTTAATGATTTATCTTTTGTGGACTGATACTGTCTCATATCATTCTCTGTCCAGGAACAAATCATAGGGACCTCTTATCACTTATATATCTAGGTGATCTAATCACAAATGATAAGAGTGCAATCTCCTTTATTACATAGTTAATTTGTACAACAACACCGTGATCTGCACAAATAGTGACGCTATGGGTCATAATTGTCCAACAATCTCCCACTTCGCCTATAGCCAGTCACTCGAGTGTCGACACCCGAACTATGTACGGTTGGCTCAAACTGCTGAGAAAAGCTTTCGTCAGCGGATTTGCATGATTATCATCTTGATGCGATTTATTCGATCATCACATCGCCACGATGTATGATCCGAACGAATCAGATGACTATGTAAGTATGTATCTGGATCGTTGATGAGACCATTAACTCTTTAGCCTGTGTGCTGATGCCTAGCTCAGCTGCTAACAGAACTATATCTAATCTAATTAGATATGTATCGACCCAAATGACTTCTATTACTGACTCAGCTGCTGCAATTGACCCGCATGTGTTGTTTACTCGGTAACTGTATCTTGCTTGGAAGATATCCAGCTCACTGCACCGTTATTCAAACTGTATAGTACCGTTTGCGACTTTTAGTCGTCTTTATCGGTTATAGGAAACTTGCTACAGTGATCCCAGTCACTTCAAGTTCTCCTTCTCCATAGACTAAGACATCATCCTTGGTTCTCTAAGAGACTAAAGGATGTTCCTAACATCAATTCAGTGACCATCACTCGGATTGTCCTGTTTGTGAATCCATATGCTCAAATCGTATGATACACCAGGTCTTGTACATTTTTCAATGTACGGTTCCACGGAGAGTATTTCGAAAGCCAAGCTTTCGCCGTTTTTATTTTATGGGAATATCATTTCCAAGAAATGACATATTATCATTATTTTATAGGACAACCACTGTCAGTGCGCTCCCACTAACCCTCTTATTTACACAAGAATCATTTTCGTTTTGAATTAAATCATACACCATTATGATTACATCAAAATGATAATTTCAAGAACTTATGCTCGCGTCAGGAAGCATCATCCAAATGGATCTACCGTGGCAATAGGTAAAAGGTTGAATCGTAATCAACACAATGTCGATAACGATACCTTTCAGTTAAAAGCCTAGCTTCATACGTTGGTATGTTGCCATCCATGTACGTCTTCCTTGAAGACTTATATAGTACCAGTAGGCACAATGCCATATGGTACATCAACTAGTATCCAAACTGGTTGATATACATGGAATCCATTTCGGATTATATGGCACTTTGCCATAATTAGGGAGTTGATACATAGTATCACTTCCTTATACGTAGCCAGTTGGTATTCCTCAATAAGATAGACATCTTTTGTGAGGTGAGATCAGAAACACATACCCCGGGTTGTTTTCTGACTCTATTCGACTTACGCAGTTCTTGTGTATTCTCGAAGATTAATGGTCATAGTTGCATCCTTGATGAACTATTCATGTTCCATTAAGATTCGGTGCCTTGAACAGTATTACTCCGATTTTCATCGAGTTATACTATCCTCCCACTTATCACTGCATATCGGTATTCCTCTTAGAAAAACCGCATGGTGAGCAACAATCTAATTGTTCTCATGTGAGGTATATAAGTATGATACTTATGGTATCCCTAGGATGACCTACAATTGGCACTTATCCTATTTGGGTTTTAGTTTGGTATCATCCAAACATATGCCAAGCATACCCAAATGGTCAGGAATGAGAAATCCAGTTTCTTTCCCGTTCATATCTAATATGATATCTGTCAAACAGATTATTATGGAACCTTATTCAAAATAAGTTCTTGCACTGTTTAAAGTTTATCCGTTGAAGGAAATGGTAGCTCAGAGCGACTCGTGATTAACCTTATTATGTCTAACAAAATTCGGTTAATCCTGTTCGGACACACCGTCAAAATGACGTGTTCCGGGAGGAGTCCTCATTGACAGAATACTATACTCTTTCAAGTATACGAGAAACTTACTGCTTAAGTATTTTCATTACGGTTTTACCGTGACGGTTTAATACTTTAACTGATCTGTTTGTCTATTTCGTGTCGAAACTGTGAAAGTTTCCGATTTGTGTTTCAAAAGAAATACATAACCATACGCGATGCCACATCCGTACAGGTCACGAAATATTTATATCCATATCTAGCCTAGCTAGACAATGGCCCCACTTACTTCACTATGAAGTAGGGCTACAGATCAGTGGCATTTACAATTTTACCAAGTAAATAGTGTTTTAGGCACTTTGCCCAAATAGACTAGATTCGTAGACTTTATTGAATGGGATCAAATCAGTCCTGGTACCCGCTCTTCAAAAGTGCGGATATACGATTCTTGTTTAGTAGTGTCCCTGACAACTATACCACAATTAAGTTTCTTAACTGATCAAATCAGTTTGAGCTATTTATTTGTCATGTTATGTATTTGAGATATTATTTATATTCAAAATATAAATATTGTTATTCACATCTAATGTGTTTATCTCAATATCATCTTTATATAATAAAGCACGTTAGTGTTCTAGAATATAAAGGTACACCCGCAGCGGGTTATACGCGATATAGAGATAATGTTTCTAGTCAAACTAGTTACATTATAACAGTTTCTAAATTTAAGTACTAACCCGAAGGGAGTTCCTAAATTCAGATATCTACGGTTTTAAAACAGCGACTATCGTCCCGTTTACTATTCGCAGATAAATCTCAGTTGAAGTCAGTATCCTGTTCAAAACAGATTCTGAACAACAGTACATATTTATGTATCACTCTAAGTATTTAAAATCCAATTTCAATACTAGTTGTGAACATAATTATGACAAACATATTTGAAGTAAGAGCCTTGCTCGTCTTCAATTCCTTCTTTGGATTTGTCCTATTATCTTCCTAGAAGACCTAATCCTTAATTCTGATTCAGAAATTAGGGAGTCTACTTCGACAAGCTTAATGGATTAAGCGCTAAAGTTATCATTATATGAATATTCCAAATTTCATATTCCACTTATTTGCTTAACTCGGGCTTTAGGCATAATTCATTATTTTATCAAATAAAATAACTTATTAATTTCCAAGTCCATCTTGAAATTATTCCAATTTGAAAATTAAAGTCGTTTAAATACATTTTCACCCAGGATTATGTTTTAAAACATTAATATTCATTTTATCTTGATTCTAATAGTCCAATATTTAATCAACGATTTGTGGTACTATTGATTATAATGATTATAATAGTTCAACTATATAATCAAATATAATTTAAATTAATTAACCTCAATTACATTGATTACTATAATCCAATTATAAAATCAACTGTAAACTGAAATTAATTAATTCAAACATATTGATTAATATAATCCAATTATATATAATCAACTATAATACAGTCCAACTGTATATTAAAACAACAATTTAAATATTAGTCCAACTAACATTTAATCTAACAATGAAATAATATGAATGAGCGGCGTATGGCGAGTAATTGAACGAGTATTGCTAATTCAATTCTTGCCTCCCACTATTTTTCGGCGAGCCTCTAACCCTCTGTCGAGTACTCGGAAAACCGTGTTTCCTAGTGGGCTAAGATCCCGTTAAATATCACACAATCTTGACTTTGCCAACAAATTGTATGATAATTAACTAGGTAGATCTCTAAGATCAATTGGATCCATTCCATTCCTAGATCCGGGAGGAGGACGTCCAAGTCCGAAACATATATCTTATATATGCCAATACATCCAATGTATTACCTAACCTTTTTCCTCTGAATCAACTAAGCATGGCTTTGGCACAACAAACCTAGTGATCCCAGTCAAGTGCGACCCATTGACCATGGAAAGCTTCGTAATCAATGTCGATGGACAAGAAGTGGTCTTGACTTTGGCCAACAAACCACAACTTGGACAAGACACTGATATGGAACAAAGCCTTCGTGATTCAAACACATCTTCGACAGACAAAGGCCTTGACTTTGGCCAACAAACCAATGCCGTCTTAGATCTTGAGTAAGAATCACTCAATGGAAGGAAAGACGCTTAATATTATTTGAGGGTTTTTCGCGTGCAAATTGACAACCAATTTATTATCTTTGTTAAGGTCTCATCATCATACACCCTTAAACATGCATTCTAAACACATAATAAAGCGTATATGAAATAAAATAATAATGATATGCGGATGGATACTTTACATTGATCCTAGATCAAATCTCTCATTTTCTCTCTCCAAAGCTAGCACATGTATTTGCTTCTACCCGTTACACTACACTTCTAAAGAAACCTCATTAACATTGAGGGAATAGGTGAGAAGAGAATACAATGAGAATAGAGGTGATAAGGCTGGACACGCATGTCCAATTTAAAAAATCAAATTTATTACAATTTCCAAAATTGTCCCACCCGACTAATATCCATCCGATATACATTATTCACGCATCGCAACCATGTATTCATACAAGCATGTTATCAATCAATCTAATCCAATTAATTAATATGATAATTAGTGATCATCCAATGTTCAAACAACGATTTGATTTTTGCTCGAGTCAAACTCGTTTTACGAATAAGTACTCAAAGTACGAATTCTCGAATTAAATTAAACTACATAATTAAATCCAATTTAATACGCATTTAATTCTAATTCACTATTTAATTCCAAATTAAATATTACACTTTTATTAACGAACCTTCTACGATTTAAATTTCAAATTCAATCGTTATGGGTCTCAAAGCCCAATTAACTTCAAACGTTTATTTAATTAAAGTCCAATGGGCTTTTAATTAATTTCTTAAGGCGTGGACTTTTGGTCAACTCGGGTCAAACCACATAACCAAAATCCAATCCGGGAGTTACCCCATAAGCCTTTAAATTAATTTTGGGCCATTAGGCCCAATTAAATAATTAAGGTCATTAAGTCATAATTGGACTTTGGATGCGGATTTTGGGCCTAATTGGATCCAACCAATTTTCCTAACCCAACTTTGTACAACAAAGCCCAAAAGCCCAATTACAACTTATAAGGCCCAATTTCCAAAAACAAGCCAAATTAATTAACTTATAAAATTCCAAATTTCATAATTAATTAACCCAAGTGTCATACATAATTAATGACCTAATTAATATTTCTAAAACATCAATTAGCATACTTAATATGCATTCCTTCATCAAATAGTGTCCACACAATTTATTAAAATCAAACCCATTTTACATGCTTTAAAGTCTCTTGGCAATTTAGGGATTTTACGTCCGATTCGAATTCAATCCAATTAATTTCACAATCGACATTCAATCATATTCCCAAATGATTTCCAACACATCCAATGTTCAAAAATCAAAAAATTCCAAGACATTTAGGGTCTTTAATTTTGGCCATCATATGCAATTGGGGGAAATTTGTTCCAATCACAATTTCAACAAATTGATCCAATTAATCTTAAATAAACATACTTTAAGCATTCTCATTCATCCAATTTCACAAAATATGCTCAAAATCAAGTTTACCCAAATTTATCACTTTATGCCAACATAAAAAATTGGGGAAATTTGTTCCAAACACAATTTCTTCAAATTGATCCAATCAATCTTAAATTAAACATCATTTAAGCATTCTCATTCATCCAATTTCACAAAATATGCTCAAAATCAAGTTTACCCAAATTTATCACTTTATGCCAACATAAAAAATTGGGGAAATTTGTTCCAAACACAATTTCTTCAAATTGATCCAATCAATCATTAATTCAACAACATTTAAGCATACTTAATCAATCAATTTAATCAAATCATGCTTCAATTGATTTTACCCAATGTTGTCATGCCCAAAATTTGGGGAAAATTGAATCCAATCCAATTTCATGAAATTGATCATGCACAACTTCAATTCATCAACATACAAGCATACTTTATCATCCAATTTAACCAAATCATGCTTCAATTGATTATCCCCAATTTCAAACCCTAAAAGTTTATGCTTGATAATAGCTCAAGAAACCATTGTTGAGTTCTAATTTAGGTCCCAAAATCAACAAAATCAAGCACAAAAACGCATGAATACATCAAAGGAATAAGGCGGAATAATACATCACCATTGATTGGTTTGATGCTAGGAAGAACAAAACCCATTTTCCTCCTTGTGTGAGTTCAGTTTTGGCCTCCTTGGACTGCTATCATGCTCGGTTTTGGGTCATCTTCCTCCTTGTTCATTCGGCCATGGATGTCACCATTGAAGCTCCAAGCTTCAAGCTTTTCCAAGCTCATAAATTCGTTTCCCTATCACCATAATATAACCAATGTGTGTGCTAGCACTCTTTCTTCTTCTTTGTCTTTGATCAAACCAAAAATTGAAGAAGAATTTGGCTCAAAGCCGTGAGAGAGATGATGAAGAAAATGGAGGGAACCCATTTCTTTTCATCAAAACGTGAATGGTGGGTATCAAGAGAGAGAAAGGAAAAAGCTTTTATATATATGTATTATTTTAATCATTTACCAAGTAAATAATAATAAACATATTAAAACTTTAAATCAAAAGTCAAAAGCAAAAGCAAAAAGTGCTTTTCAATCACTTCACTTTTACTTTAAGTCACATCACATCACTTTACTTTAAGTCACATCACTTTAATAAAGTGACATGTTGTCAAGTCACATCACTCAAAGTGACAATTGATTTGACGCATGATGTGACTAATGATTTGACGTTTGATGTGACTTGCGTGCCGCGCTCGAATTCGAAATACGAATGCCCTCACAATCACTCTCGGGCTCGGGTTCGCTAATTCCAAATTAATGAATTTTTCGTCGCGTCGTAATTAAATGATTACGCCTAGCGAATTCACTATTCACGTCGCTAACGTATTAATTCTAAATTAATTCGTTCGCCGAATAAAATCTAATTTCAATTCCGCGTCGAAATCTAATTTCTTATAATATATCGAATATATTAATTATCGATTAATTCCAAATTAATCGTTCTCTCTCTTTAACGATATTTTATCCGAGATAAAATATCTCCGTAATTAATCCAGATTAATTTTCTCTCTCATCGAATTAATCCCAGATTAATTAAAGTGCGAGTCAAACATCATCGGTGAATCTTTGGGAAGCGACCCATGAGATCTCCGGATATGTTGGCAGTAGTAAATTCGGTCGTCGGACTATCCGAACACGTAAGTACCTCGTACTACGTTTTTATACCGATTTACAAGACAGGGTTGTTGTCTTCTAGCAAAGCGCCATGCCTACCCAATTCTCCAGAAATATTCTTACAGGAATATATAGATCTGTATCAAGCGTAGTATACCGTAGTATTGCGTATTTCTGTCCAGTATCGGATGATCACGTGCTAGGCCTGGGGGGCTGGAATTGTGTCTGCCCCGTACGAAGCACATATCGGATGTCTGGTAACTAGTCTCTATAATCGGATAAACATGACCTAGTCATAATATCCCGATAGCTCGAGCATTTAAGAGAACGAGTTTTCGTATCTACGTGACCGTCATCTCCACTATGACTGGAGTGATACTTCCGTCTTGACATCACACCCAACACACTACGATTCTCAATATACCCAGTATCGGCATACGCAGAACCGGTTAATGCCCTGGACGACCTCAACTAAAGTACATTGATTGTCGCAAGTGTGTTAGCGGTGCAAGTCTCAGGTTAAGACCAAATACACCTACCCTGATTGCAGACTCCCATAGACACATAGTCATACTACTAATGGGATTCCGCGGGGATCAATCCAGAGCGAAGCTGTTTCCCGTACATCGGTGGAAACACAACCTCCTATTACACTTGCATGAGTATCCTAGACCCAAATATATAAGAAACTATGCCGTTGTGCCCTCACAAACGCGCACAAGTGTAATACTAGTCTTTTACGTATTTATCGATGTCCAATCTCGATAATACTCTGACTAGGGATATTTAATGATTTATCCTTTGTGGACAGATACTGTCTCATATCATTCTCCGTCCAGGAACAAATCATAGGGACCTCTTATCACTTATATACTAGGTGATCTAATCACAAATGATAAGAGTGCAATCTCCTTTATTACATAGTTAATTTGTACACAACAACCGTGATCTGCACAAATAGTGACGCTATGGGTTATAATTGTCCAAAATCTCCCACTTCGCTATAGCCAGTCACACTCGAGTGTCTGACTGACACCCGAACTATGTACGGTTGGCTCAAACTGCTGAGAAAAGCTTTCGTCAGCGGATTTGCATGATTATCATCTTCATGCGATTTATTCGATCATCACATCGCCACGATGTATGATCCGAACGAATCAGATGAATATGTAAGTATGTATCTGGATCGTTGATGAGACCATTAACTCTTTAGCCTGTGCTGATGCCTCCCAAATGACTTCTATTGCTGCCTCAGCTGCTGCAATTGACCCGCATGTGTTGTTTATTCGGTAACTGTATCTTTCTTGGAAGATTTCCAACTCACTGCACCGTTATTCAAACTGTATAGTACCATTTGCGACTTTTAGTCGTCTTTATCGGTTATAGGAAACTTGCTACAGTGATCCCAGTCACTTCAAGTTCTCCTTATCCATAGACTAAGACATCATCATTGGTTCTCTAAGAGACTAAAGGATGTTCCTTAACATCAATTCAGTGACTATCACTCGGATTGTCCTGTTTGTGAATCCATATGCTCAAAGCGTATGATACACCAGGTCTTGTACATTTTTCAATGTACGGTTCCACGGAGAGTATTTCGAAAGCCAAGCTTTCGCCGGTTTATTTTATGGGAATATCATTTCCAAGAAATGACATATTATCATTATTTTATAGGACAGCCACTGTCAGTGCGCTCCCACTAACCCTCTTATTTACACAAGAATCATTTTCGTTTTGAATTAAATCATACACCATTGTGATTACATCAAAATGATAATTTCAAGAACTTATGCTCGCGTCAGCAAGCATCATCCAAATGGATCTACCGTGGTAATAGGTAAAAGGTTGAATCGTAATCAACACAATGTCGATAACGATACCTTTCAGTTAAAAGCCTAGCTTCATACGTTGGTATGTTGCCATCCATGTACGTCTTCCTTGAAGACTTATATAGTACCAGTAGGCACAATGCCATGTGGTACATCAACTAGTATCCAAATTGGTTGATATACATGGAATCCATTTCGGATTATATGGCACTTTGCCATAATTAGGGAGTTGATACGTAGTATCACTTCCTTATACGTAGCCAGTTGGTATTCCTCAATAAGATAGACATCTTTTATGAGGTGAGATCAGAAACCCATACCCCAGGTTGTTTTCTGACTCTATTCGACTTACGCGGTTCTTGTGTATTCGAAGATTAATGGTCATAGTTGCATCCTTGATGAACTATTCATGTTCCATTAAGATTCGGTGCCTTGAACAGTATTACTCCGATTTTCATCGAGTTATACTATCCTCCCACTTACCACTGCATATCGGTATTCCTCTTAGAAAAACCGCATGGTGAGCAACAATCTAATTGTTCTCATGTGAGGTATATAAGTATGATACTTATGGTATCCCTATGATGACCTACAATTGGCACTTATCCTATTTGGGTTTTAGTTTGGTATCATCCAAACATATGCCAAGCATACCCAAATGGTCAGGAATGAGAAATCCAGTTTCTTTCCCGTTCATATCTAATATGATATCTGTCAAACAGATTTATGGAACCTTATTCAAAATAAGTTCTTGCACTGTTTAAAGTTTATCCGTTGAAGGAAGGAAATGGTAGCTCAGAGCGACTCGTGATTAACCTTATTATTCTCCGTTCCGGAAATATCATTGGACCTCTCATCACTTATATATCTAGGTGATCTAATCACAAATGATACGAGTGGAATCTCCTTTATTACATAGTTAATTTGTACAACAACACCGTGATCTACACAAATAGTGACGCTATGGGTCATAATTGTCCCACATAAGTATCACTCCAGTCATAGTGGAGATGATGTCACGTAGGATATGGAACTAGTACTCTTAAGTACTGCAGTCATCAGGATGATGTAACTAGGTCATGTTCATCCGATTATAGAGACTAGTTACCAGACATTCGACATGTGCTTCGTACGGGGCAGACACAATTCCAGCCTCAGGCCTAGCACTTGACACCATGATACTGGATCGCAATACTACGTATACTACGCCTGACATAGATTATATATTCCAGTAAGAATATTTCTGGAGAATTGGGTAAGCACGGTGCTTTTCTAGAAGCCAACCATGTCTTGTAAATCGGTAAGCACATGATACGAGGTACGCACGTATTCGGATAATCTGATAACAGTATTTACTGCCAACATATCCAGGGATCTCTTGGGTCGCTTCCCAAAGATCACTGATGACAGTTGATTTAATTAGAATTAATCTGAGATTAATAAGAGAAAGAAAATTAATCTGGATTAATTTAGAGAGAGAAAATAATCTGGGATTAATTAAGCGAGAGAAAATTAATCTGGGATTAAATGTGTTCGGAATATAGAGAGAACGCGATTGATTTTGAATTAATCGGTAGAATACAATTTAATAGTTAAATTTGATTTTTCTATTTAATTTATTCGTTTGGGCTAAAATTAATATATCATATATATTAATATGAATTGGATTTCTTTACGAAATTAAAGTCAGACTTTAATATGGATGAACGAATTAATTTAGAATTAATTCGCAAACGACGTTCGTAATATATTTACGAGGCATCGTTATTTAATTAAATTAGATTTAATTATTTAGTGATGAAAGTTCGTTTAATCGGATTAAACGGAACTGAGCCGTAGCAAATGTTCGTGGAGAAGCCCACTTTAATATGGTAGTTGGGAAGGTAGTTGGCATTTATGCCAAGCCACCCACCATCCAACTATCTTTGAATGGTTTTGGTGAAACCATTTACCCAACTACCTTGTTTAGGTAAAAAGGGAAATTGGTTTTACCTAAAACTCTTCTCTCTCCCTCATTTTGTGTATGCATCACACTTGGAACAAAATGAGAAACCCTAAATCCTCTCCATGGGCGTGAATGGCCTTCTTTCTTCTTTGATTTTGTTGCAATTTCAAAGGGCTAGCACTTAAAATCAAAAGGTGATAGGGAACCAACTTCAAGAGTTGGAATCATCAACAAAGCTTGGATCTTGGAGATCTTCTCAAAAAAATTTAAAGCTCAAATTTGTTCATTATAAGTATTCAGAAACTTATATTGAATTTATGAACACTTTTTCATGCTTATTAGATCCTTGGCATGTTCTAGGAACACTAACAATGGTATCAAGAGCCAATTTTAAGCATGAAAATTTAGGATTCATGAGACCAAATTTGGGGCTTTTGTGTTTTGAGCATGATTCCTTCAAATTGATGCTTTGAGCATGCTTAGATTATGTTAACTTAGAGTTATGCATGATTAGATTTGAAACAAATCAAATGAATCAAAAGTTAATAAATTTCCTTAGCTTGGCCGAAACTAGCAGTGAATGTGCTGCAGTTTTTTGATTTTTGTAACATGAAATAATGTGTTTAAATGCATGTTTAAATGTTGATTGTTGGTTTGATTGGATTGGAATCAAAGTCAATAATGTTTATGTTAAAATCAAAGAGCATGTTGAGCATGAAATGATGAATTTTGATTCAATTTGTGTTGAGCATGAAATGATGTGTTTTTGGCTTCAATTTGTGTTGTGCATGAATTGATGGATTAAGCATGATTAATTAAGTTAATTGGTATTTTGGAAATATTGAGTTTAATTAATTAATCATGGCTAATACACTTTAATTAAAATAATTGTGATATTTGGAATATTATAATTATGTTAATAAGCCTTTAATTATTAATTGGGCTAAAAGTGTGTATTTGGGCTTAATGGGCTTGGTTTGACTAAGTTTGGTTTTGGACTTTTGGATTGGATCCAATTGGCCCAAAACCAATTCCATAAAGTCCAAATACATCACTTGGCCCTTAAAGAATTTAATTGGGCCTAATGGGCCTAAATTAATTTGTTGGCAATAGGGTGATTCCTATTGGGCCTTGGCATTTTGGGTTTGATCCATTATGGCCAAAGCCCATGCCTTAAGAATTAATTAAAAGCCCATTGGACTTTAATTAAAATGACATTGGATGTTATTGGGCCTTTGAGACCCATTAAGATTGGATTTGGAATCCAAGTCTTTAAGGCTTATAAGTAAGTGTATATTTAATTTAGAATTAAATTGGAATTAGTATTGAATACAAATTAATTGGATTTAAAGTTGTAGTTCAATATAATTCAAGAATACTTACTTTGAGTATTTATTCTTAAACGAGTTTGACTCGCGCAAATCAAATCGTTGTTTGAACATTGGATGGTCATTAATTCAAAGATTAATTAATTGGATTAGATTGATTGAATAACATGATTTGTATGAATACATGAATGTGTTGTATGAATAATGTATATCGGATGGATATTAGAAGGGCAAGGGCAATTTTGGAAATTGTAATAAATTTAGAATTTATTAAATTGGACCTGCGTGTCCAGCCTTTTATCTCTTTACTCTTTGTAATTCTCTTCTCACCAATTCCCCTCAATGTAAATGAGGTTTCTTTATTGTATTATGTTATTGGGTAGAAGTTAGAATAGTTCTAGCCGGGGAGAGGAAATGGAGTGATTTGTTCTAGGAACAATTTGTGAGATATCCATCCGCATATCATTATTAATTTATTTATTTATCGCGCCTTATTATGCTTTTAGAATGCATGCTTAAGGGTGTATGATGAGACCTAATCAAAGATAATAAATTGGTTGCCAATTTGCACGCGAAAAACCCTCAAAAACATATTAAGCGTTTTTCCTTCCGTTGAGTGATTCTTACTCAAGATCCAAAGTTGGCATTGGTTTGTTGGCCAAAGTCAAGACCTTTGTCAATTGCGGATGTGTTTGAATCATGAGAGTTTTGTTCCATATCGGTGTCTTGTCCAAGTCGTGATTTGTTGGCCAAAGTCAAGATCACTTCTTGTCCATCGACATTGATTACGAAGCTTTCCATGTCAATGGGTTCCGCTTAACTGGAATCATTAAGCTTGTTGTGCCAAAGCCAAGGCTTAGTTGATTCAGAGGAAAAAGGTTAGGAAAATATATTGGATATATTGGCATATATAAGATATATGTTTCGGACTTGGATGTCCACCTACTGGATCTAGGAATTGGATTAGATCCAATTGATCTTAGAGATCTACCTAGTTAAGTATCATACAATTTGTTGGCCAAAGTCAAGATTGTGTGTTATTTAACGGGATCCTAGCCCACTAGGAAACTAGGTTTCCCGAGTACTCGACAGAGGGTTAGAGGCTCGCCGAAAAATAGTGGGAGGCAAGAATTAATTTGCAATATTCGTTTAATACTTGCCATACGCGCTCATATCAAATATCTCGTCAAATAAATTAAAGTATTAGTTGGACTAATATTTAATTGTTGTTTTAATTAAACAGTTGGACTGTATTCAAACTACTTCATTTATAGTTGATTATATAATTGGATTATAGTAATCAATATATTTGAATTTTACCCTTCATTTATAGTTGATTATATAATTGGATTATAGTAATCAATATATTTGAATATTACCGATCATTTATAGTTGATTTATAATTGGATTATAGTAATCAATATACATTTGATTTTAACCAATAAAATTGTAATTAGTTATATAGTTAGACTATAGTAATCATTACATAAGATTGTACCTGAAATCGTTGATTAAATAGTTGGACTATTAGAATCAAGATTAACTTGAAAGATTAGTGTTTAAAAATAATCCTAAAGAAAATGTGTTTAAACGACTTTAATTTTCAAATTGGGAATAAAATTTCAGGATGGTCCTGGAAACTAATAAGTTACTTTATTTGATAAAATAACATATTAGGCCTAAGCCCAGAGTTAAGCAAATAGTAGAGCATGATCTTTGGAAGATTCATGTGATGATAACTTTAGTGCTTAATCAATTATACTTGTCAATAGAACTCCTTAATTTCCTAATCAGAACTAAGGATTAGATCCTTAAAGTATGATGAAGAAATTGAAGGATCTTCATAGATCTATTCTTAGATCTTAGAAGTATTAAATTGCAATTAATAACTCTTGGAGAGTTAATGGCATTCTCAAGGAGACAAAGCCAAAGTTTGCAATAAGGCAAGTAGCGCAAGGCGCACCCTACTTTGATATTCTAGAAGGCCAAGGCTTGGCCAAAGGCTTCTGAGTTGTAGAAAAGGGCAAAGGCAAGATCATTATAATCTTCTAGGAAGATAAATGACATATCCCAAGATGTCTGCCTAAACTGTGGCAAACGGGGTCACTGAAGCGTGACTGCCGTATGGACAAGCAGACATGAAGGAATTGAAGACGGGCAAGGCTCTGACTTCAAATATGTTTGTCATAAACATGTTCACTAATAGTATTAAAATTGGATTTTAGATACTAAAAGTGTACATAAATATGTATGATGTGCAGAATCTGCTTTGAGCAGGATACTGACTTCATATGAGATTAATCTACGAATGGGAAACGGGACGAAAGTCGCTGTTTTTACCGTAGATACCTAAGTTTAGGAACTACCCTTTGGGTATGTACTTAAATTAGGAAACTGTTATAATGTAACTAGTTTGACTAGAAACATTATCTCTATATCGAGTATGACTCGTTGCGAGTATACCTTTATATTCTAGAACACTAAAGTGTTTTATTATATAAAGATGATATTGAGATAAACACATTAGATGTGAATAACAGTATTTATATTTTGAATATAAATAAATCTCAAACATATAACATGAAAAACAAATAGCTCAAACTGATTTGATCAGATAGACTTATATGTGGCAGTGTTGTCTGGGACACATTAAACAAGACTCGTATATCCACACTTTGAAGATGGTACTAGGACAATTTGATTCCATTCAAATGATGTCTACGAATCTAGTTTATTAGGTAAAGTACCTAAAACACGTTTTACTTGGTAAAAGTGTAAGTGCCATCGATCTGTTAGCCCTTGTTCATAGTGACGTAAGTGGGCCCATATCTAGCTAGGCTAGAGGTGGATATGAATATTTCGTGACCTTTACGGATGTGGCATCGCGTTCGTTATTGTTATGTGTTTTTTTGAAACACAAATCGGAAACTTTTAGAGTTTCGACACGAAATAGACAAACAGATCGGCTAAAGTATTTATACCATCACGGTTAGACCATGATGAAAATACTTAAGCAATAAGTTTCTCAAATACTTGAAAGGGTATAGTATTCTTTCAATGAGGACTCCTCCTGGAACACGTCAATTTGACGGTGTGAACGGAGAAACCAAATTTTGTTGGACATGATAAGGTTAATCATGAGTCGCTCTGAGCTACCATTTTCCTTCAAAGGGATAAGCATTAACAGTGCAATACTTATTTTGAATAAGGTTCCATGAAAGTCTGTTTGACAGATTTCATATTAGATATGAACAGGAAAGAAACAGGGTTTTCTCATTCCTGATGATTTGGGAATGCTGGGCATACGTTTGGATGATACCAAACTAGAACCCAAATTGGATAAGTGCCAATTGTAGGTTATCCTAGGGAAACCAAAAGTATAGTACTTATACAACTCACTTGAGAACAATGTAATTGTTGCTCACCATGCGGTTTTCCTAAGAGGAATACCGATATGCAGTGGTAAGTGGGAGGATAGTAAAACTCGATGAAAATCGGAGTAATACTATTCAAGGCACCAAGTCCTTAATGGAACACAAACAGTTCATCAAGGATGAAACTGTACCAGTAATCTTCTAATACACAAGAACCGCGTAGAACGGAAGAGTCAGAAAACAACCTGGGGTATGGGTTTCTGATCTCACCTCATAAAGATGTCAATCTTTTTGAGGAATACCAACTGACTACGTATGAGGTAGTGATACAAGGTATCGACTCCCTATTATGGCAAAGTGCCATATGAATCCGAAATGGATTCCATGTATATCAACTGTGTTAGAATACTAGTTGATGTACCGCAAGGCATTGTGCCTACTGGTACTATATAAGTCTTCAAGGAAGACGTACATGGATGGCAACATACCAACGTACAAAGCTAGGCTTGTAGCGGAAAGGTATCGTTATCAACATTGTGTTGATTACGATTCAACCTTTTAACTGTTGCCATGGTAAATCCATTTGGATAATGCTTGCTAAAGCTGCATGTTTCATTTATGAAATATGACAGCTGAACGTCAAAATCGCTTTCCTTAAGCGGAAACCTTTTGGAGGATGTTTATAACATCCTGACGGTTTTGTCGTACCAAAACTAGCAAACAAGGTTTGCAGGTTATTCGATCCATGTTTGGATTGAAGCAAGCATTAGGTTCTTGGAATTCGTTTTGATGTAATCATAATGGTTTATGATTTAATTCAAAACGAGAAATGATTCTTGTGTATATAAGGAGGTTAGTGGGAGCGCACTGACAGTAACTGTCCTATAAATAATGATAATATGTCATTTCTTGGAAATGATATTCCCATATTACAATCGGTGAAAGCTTGGCTTTCATGAAAATTCTCCGTAGAATTCTTGAGAGAAACAACCTTTATTCTAGGAATAAAGATCTACTGGGATAGATTTAATGAAGTTGTTAACACTCTCTGAGAAATCGTACATTGAAAAATGTACGTTACCTGGTGTCTCATACGCTTTGAGCATATGGAGTCACAAACAGGTCAATCCAAGTGATAGTCACTGGATTGATATTAAGAACATCCGTTAGTATCTTAGAGAACTAAGGATGATGTCTTAAACTATGGAGAAGAGAGAACTTGAAGTGACTGGGATCACTGCTGCAAGTTTCCTAACCGATAAAAATAACGGTACTATACAGTTTGAATAACGGAACAGTGAGCTGGAAATCTTCCAAGCAAGATACTGTTACCGAATAAACAAAATAGCGGGTTATTGCTGCGGCTGAGGCAGCAATAGAAGCCATTTGGGTCGATAATATATCTAATTAGATTAGATATAGTTCTGTTAGCAGCTGAGCTAGGCGTCAGCACAGGCTAAAGAATTAATGGTCTCATCAACGATCCAGATATATACTTCAACTATTCATCTGATTCGTTCGGATCATACATCGTGGCGATGTGATGATCGAATAAATTGCATCAGACGATAATCACGCAAATCCGCTGACGAAAGCCTTTCCTCAGCAGTTTGAGCAAACCGTACATAGTTCGGGTGTATGACACTCGAGTGACTGGCTATAGGCCAAGTGGGAGATTGTTGGACAATTATGACCCATAGCGTCACTATTTGTACAGATCATGGTGTTGTTGTACAAATTAACTATGTGACAAGGAGATTGCACTCTTATCATTTGTGATTAGATCACTTAGATGTATAAATGATATGAGGTCCTTATGATTAGTTCCTGGATTGAGATGATATGAGACAGTATCAGTCCTCGAAGGATTAATCATTAAATATCCCTAGTCGTAGTATTATCGAGATTGGACATCGATAACGGAATAGACTAGTATTACACTTGTGCGATTGTGAGGGCACAATAGCATAGTTCTCATATATTGGGTATTGGATACTCATGCAAGTGTAAAGGAGGTTGTGTTTACCGATGGTACGGAAACAGCTTCGCTCTGGATAGACCCCTCGGAATTCCATTGGGTATGACTATGTGTCTATGGAAGTCCGAAATCAGGGTAGGTGTATTTGGTCTTAACCTGAGACTTGCACCGCTAATACTTGCGACAATCAATATGCTTTGGTTTTGGTCGTCCAGGGCTTTAAAAGGTTCTGTGTACGCCTCTGCTGGGTATATTGAGAATCGTAGTGTATTGGGTGTGATGTCAAGACGGAAGTATCACTCCAGTCATAGTGGAGATGATGTCACGTAGGATACGAAACTGTACTCTTAAGTACTGCAGTCATCGGGATGATATGACTAGGTCATGTCATCCGATTATAGAGACTAGTTACCAGACATCCGACATGTGCTTCGTACGGGGCAGACCAATTCCAGCCCCAGGCCTAGCACGTGACACCCGATACTGGATCGCAATACGCAATACTACGTATACTACGCTGACATAGATTATATATTCCAGTAAGAATATTTCTGGAGAATTGGGTAGGCACGGTGCTTTGCTAGAAGCCAACCATGTCTTGTAAATCGGTAAGCACGTGGTACGAGGTACGCACGTATTCGGATAATCCGATAACCGTATTTACTGCCAACATATCCAGGGACTCTTGGGTCGCTTCCCAAAGATTCACCGATGACAGTTGATTAATTAGAATTAATCTGGGATTAATAGAGATAGAAAATTAATCTGGGATTAATTAGAGAGAGAAAATTAATCTGGATTAATTAAGAGAGAGAAAATAATCTGGGATTAATTAAGGTATTATTTTATCTGGGATTAAATGTGTTCGGAAGAGAGAGAACGCGATTAATTTGGAATTAATCGGTAGAATAAATTTAATAGTTAAATTTGATTTTTCTATTTAATTTATTCGTTGGGCTAAAATTAATATATCGGATATATTAATATGAATTGGATTTCATTACGAAATTAAAGTCGGACTTTAATATGGACGAACGAATTAATTTAGAATTAATTCACAAACGACATTCGTAATATATTTACAAGGCATCGTTATTTAATTAAATTAGATTTAATTATTTAGCGACGAAAGTTCGTTTAATCAGATTAAACGGAACCGAGCCGCGGCAAATGTTCGTAGAGACATTTGAATTCTGAATTCAAATGGGGGGCCCACTTTAATGTGGTAGTTGGGAGGGTAGTTGGCATTTATGCCAAGCCACCCACCATCCAACAACCTTGGAATGGTTTTGGTGAAACCATTTACCCAACTACCTTGTTAGGTAAAAGGGTAAATTGGTTTTACCTAAAACTCTTCTCTCTCCCTCATTTTGTGTATCCATCACACTTGGAACAAAATGAGAAACCCTAAATCCTCTCAATGGGCGTGAATGGCCTTCTTCTTCTTTGATTTTGTTGCAATTTCAAAGGAGCTAGCACTTCACAAATCAAAAATGTGATAGGAAACCACTTCAAGAGTTGGAATCATCAACAAAGCTTGGATCTTGGAGATTTTCTCAAAAATTTTAAAGCTCAAATCCGTTCATTGTAAGTATACGTAACTTATATTTGAATTTATGAACACCTTTTCATGCTTATTAGATCCTTGGCATGTTCTAGGAACACTGACAAATAATGCTTGCTGCTGATGCTGTATGTTTCATTTATGAAATATGGCAGCTGAACGGAAAATGTTTTCCTGAAAAGGAAACCTTTGGAGGATGTTGTACATCCTGACGGTTATAGCAAACAAGGTTTGCGGGTTATTCGATCCATAGGATTGAAGCAAGCATTAGGTCCTTTGAACTATCGTTTGATGTAATCATAATAGTTTATGATTTAATTCAAAACGAAAAAAATTCTTGTCTATTAAGAGGTTTAGTGGGAGCGCACTGACAGTGACTATCATAAATAATGATGATATGTCATTTCTTGGAAATGATATTCCCATAAAATAATCGGTGAAAGCTTGGCTTTCATGAAAATTCTCCGTAGAATTCTTGGGAGAAACAACCTTTATTCTGGGAATAAAGATCTACTGGGATAGATTTAAAGTTGTTGACACTCTCCGAGAACTCGTACATTGAAAAATATACGTGACCTCGTGTCTCATACGCCTTGAGCATATGGATTCACAAACAGGTCAATCCAAGTGATAGTCACTGAATTGATATTAAAAACATCTGTTAGTATCTTAGAGAACTAATGATGATGTCTTAAATTATGGAGAAGGAGAACTTGAAGTGACTGGGACCACTGCTGTAAGTTTCCTAACCGATAAAAACAACGGTACTATACATTTTGAATAACGAAACAGTGAGCTTGAAATCTTCCAAGCAAGATAATGTTACCGAATAAACAACAAATGCGGGTAATTGCTGCGTCTGAGGCAGCAATAAAAGCCATTTGGGTCGATAATATATCTAATTAGATTAGATATAGTTATGTTAGCAGCTGAGCTAGGCGTCAGCACAAGCTAAAGAATTAATGGTCTCATAAATGATCTAGATATATACTTCGACTATTCATCTGATTCGTTCAGATCATACATCATGGCGATGTGATGATCGTATAAATCGCATCAGACGATAATCATGCAAATCTGCTGACGAAAGTCTTTCCTCAGCAGTTGAGCGAACCGTACATAGTTAGGGTGTATGACACTCGAGTGACTGGCTATAGGCCAAGTGGGAGATTTTTGGACAATTATGACCCATAGCATCACTGTTTGTACAAATCATGTTGTTGTTGTACAAATTAACTATGTGACAATGAGATTGCACTCTTATCATTTGTGATTAAATCACCTAGATGTATAAATGATAGGAAGTCCTTATGATTAGTTCCTGGATTGAGATGATATGAAACAGTATCAGTCCTCGAAGGATTAATCATTAAATATCCATAGTCAGAGTATTATCGAGATTGAACATCGATAATGCGTAAAAGACTAGTATTACACTTGTGCGAGTTGTGAGGGCACAATAGCGTAGTTCTCATATATATAGGTATTGGATACTCATGCAAGTGTAATAGGAGGTTGCGTTTACCGATGGTACGGAAACAGCTTCGCTCTGGATAGACCCCTCGGAATTCCATTGGTAGTATGACTAAGTGTCTATGGAAGTCCGAAGTCAGGGTAGGTGTATTTGGTCTTAACTTGAGACTTGCACCGCTAATACTTGCGACAATCAATATGCTTTGGTTTCGGTCGTCCAGGGCTTTAACGGGTTCTGTGTACGCCTCTACTGGGTATATTGAGAATCGTAGTGTATTGGGTGTGATGTCAAGACGGAAGTATCAATCTAGTCATAGTGGAGATGATGTCACGTAGGATACGGAACTAGTACTCTTAAGTACTGCAGTCATCGGGATGATATGACTAGGTCATGTTCATCCGATTATAGAGACTAGTTACCAGACATCCGACATGTGCTTCATATGGGGCAGACACAATTCCAGCCCCAGGCCTAGCACGTGACACCTGATACTGGATCGCTAAACGCAATACTATGTATACTACGCCTGACATAGATTATATATTCCAGTAAGAATATTTCTGGAGAATTGGGTAGGCACGGTGCTTTGCTAGAAGTCAACCATGTCTTGTAAATCGGTAAGCACGTGGTACGAGGTACGCACGTATTTGGATAATCCGATGACCGTATTTACTGCCAACATATCCAGGGATCTCTTGGGCCGCTTCCCAAAGATTCACCGATGACAGTTGATTTAGACTAGAATTAATCTGGGATTAATTAAGAGATGGAAAATTAATCTGGGATTAATTGAGGTATTATTTAATCTGGGATTAAATGTGTTCGGAAGAGAGAGAACGCGATTAATTTGGAATTAATCGGTAAAATAAATTTAATAGTTAAATTTGATTTTTCTATTTAATTTATTCGTATGAGCTAAAATTAATATATCGGATATATTAATATGAATTGGATTTCATTACGAAATTAAAGTTGGACTTTAATACGAATGAACAATTAATCTAGAATTAATTCTTAAACGAAGTTCGTAATATATTTGCGAGGCATCGTTATTTAATTAAATTAGATTTAATTATTTAGCGATGAAAGTTCGTTTAATGGATTAAACGGATCCGAGCCGCGGTAAATGTTCGTAGAGACATTTTGAATTTTGAATTCAAAATGGTGGGGCCCACTTCACACATGTCACACATGTGAAGTGGTGGTTGGAAAGTGGTTGGCATTTATGCCAAAACCACTTAATTTCCAACTACTTGGTTTAGGTGAAACCAAGACTCCAACTACATGATTTTGGGTAAAAGGGTAAAACCCTTTAACAAAACCAAAAAGCCTTCTCTCACATTAAAACACACTTAGAACAACACAAAACCCTAAATATCCTCTCAATGGGCGTGAATGGCCGCTCCTTCTTCTATTTGATTTTATGGCAAAATCAACAAAGCTAGCACTTCATGGAATCAACTAAGGTGATAGGGAAACCAACTCAAAGCTTGGAATCAACAAAGGAAAGATCTTGGAGATCTTCTTCTCAAAATTTAAAAGCTCAAATCCATTCAATGTAAGTCATTCCGTAACTTATTTTTGAATTTATAGACACCTTTTCTTGCTTATTAGATCCTTGGCATGTTCTAGGAATAAAGATCTACGGGATAGATTTAAAGTTGTTAAGACTCTCTGAGAACTCGTACATTGAAAAATGTACGCGACTTGGTGGCTCATACGCTTTGAGCATATGGATTCACAATCGGGCCAATCCAAGTGATAGTCACTGGATTGATGTTAAGAACATCCGTTAGTATCTTAGAGAACTAAGGATGCTGTCTTAATCTGTGGAGAATGAGAACTTGGAGTGACTGGGATCACTACTGTAAGTTTCCTAAACCGATAAAATGACTATAAGTCGCAAAAGGTACTATACAGTTTGAATAACGAAACAGTGAGCTGGAAATCTTCCAAGCAAGATACAGTTACCGAATAAACAACAAATGTGGATAATTGCTGCAGCTGAGGCAGCAATAGAAGTCATCTGGGTCAATAACAAATCTAATTAGATTAGATATAGTTCTGTTAGCAGCTGAGCTAGGCGTCAACACAGGCTAAAGAATTAATGGTCTTATCAACGATCCAAATACATACTTCGATATTCATCTGATTCGTTCGGATCATACATCGTGGCGATGTGATGATCGAATAAATCGCATCAGATGATAATCATGCAAATCCGCTGACGAAAGCGTTTCCTCAGCAGTTTGAGCCAACCGTACATATTTCGGGTGTAAGACACTTGGGTGACTGGCTATAGGCCAAGTGGGAGATTGTTGGACAATTATGACCCATAGCGTCACTATTTATACAGATCATGGTGTTGTTGTACAAATTAACTATGTGACATAGGAGATTTCACTCTTATCATTTGTGATTAATCACCTAGATGTATAAATGATGAGAGGTTCTTATGATTTGTTCCTGGATTGAGAATAATATGAGACAATATCATTCCACGAAAGATAAATCATTAAATATCCCTAGTCAAAGTATTATCGAGATTGGACATCGATAAATACGTAAAAGACTAGTAATGCACTTGTGCTCGTTGTGAGGGCATAACATCATAGTTCTCATATATTTGGGTATAGGATACTCATGCAAGTGTAATAGGAGGTTGTGTTTTACCGATGGTACGGGAAACAGCTTCGCTCTGGATAGACCCCATCGGAATTCCATTGGTAGTATGACTATGTGTCTATGGAAGTCCGAAATCAGGGTATGCTTATTTGGTCTTAACCTGAGACTTGCACCGCTAATACTTTCGACAATCAATATACTTCGGTTGCGGTCGTCCAGGGCTTTAACAGGTTCTGTGTACTCCTATGCTGGGTATATTGAGATTCGTAGTGTGTTGGGTGTGATGTCAAGACGAAAGTATCACTCCAGTCATAGTGGAGATGATGTCACGTAGGATACGGTACTGGTGCTCTTAAGTACTGCAGTCATCGGGATATTATGACTAGGTCATGTATATCCGATATAGAGACTAGTTACCAGACATCCGACATGTGCTTCGTACGGGGCAGACACAGCTCCAGCCCCAGGCCTAGCATGTGACAGTCCGATACTGGATCGACATACACAATACTACGTATACTACGCCTGATATAGATCCTTAATTCATGTAAGGATATTCTGGAGAATTGGGTAGACATGGCTATTTGCTAGAGGCCAACCTTGTCTTGTAAATCGGTAAAACGTAGTATGAGGTACTTACGTGTTCGGATAGTCCGACGACTGTATTTACTGCCAACATATCCGGGGATCTCATGGGTCGCTTCCCGAAGATTCACCGATGACGTATGACTCGCACTTTAATTAATCTGCGATTAATTAGAAGAGAGAGAAATTAATCTGGGATTAATTACGGATATATTTTATCTAGGATAAAATATCAATTAAAGAGAGATAACGATTAATTTGAAATTAATCGGTAAATTAATATATTCGATATATTAAATGAAATTGGATTTCGACGCGGAATTAAAATTAGATTTTAATTCGGGTGAATGAATTAATTTAGAATTAATTCGTTAGCGTCGTGAATAGTAATTATGCTTGGCATGATTATTTAATTAAATTAGATTTAATTACGACGCAACGGAAAAATAGTTAATTTGGAATTAACGAACTCGAGCCCGAGATTATTTACGAGCGCATTCGCATTTCGAATTCGAGTGCTGCACGCAAGTCAAATCAAGCGTTAAATCGTTAGTCGGATCAAGCATCAAATCGCTAGTCGTTTCAAACGTCAAATCACTTGTCACTTTGAGTGATGTGACTTGACAACTTGAATGATGTGACTTGACCACTTGATGGATGTGACTTGATGGATGTTGTTTGGCTTTAATTGTTTGACTTTTTGAAAGCCAAATTCACATGAAATGAATTTGAAATTCATAAAAGTGTATTAGATACACTTTAGCCATCAACCAAATCATCACACACACAACTTCTTCTCTCTCTTTCCTCTCTTCTTCTTCACGCCCTTGGAGGGCAAAATTTCTTCTGTTCTTGGCAGTGAACTGTCGTGAGTCTTGAAGGAAAAAGGAAGCAAGAGTTTGATTTTTGTTGCAAAAATCATAAGAGCTAGCACTCCGAGAGACATGCAAAGGTGATAGGGAAGTCCACCCATGGCCGGGAATCGTTTAACGAAGCTTGGAGCTCAAAACTTGGAGTCAAAAATTGAAATCATGGAGGACAGTGGACTGCACTGTCGTGAGCTTCATGGAGGGCAAAAGTTGATTTTGTTCGTCAAAGCGTCACTCAACAGATCAATGTGAGAATTCCGCAATATATTCACACATATTTCATGTTTGCTTAATGATCTTGGGACCTTAGCAAACACCAACACTATATCCTCACAACTTTGGCACGTTCTCAGATATAGTCTTAAAAAATTTATCTATAAGTCGTATTGACAAGACGAACTAAGAATTATGTATCAAATACATATTAATATTAAACCTTATTTTAAATAGAGGTTTTCCGGCAAAGATATCATACATTTTATTTTAATCAATTAAATAAATTCATGCATGCATAAAATAAAGATTAGATTAAATATCAAATTTAAAGGGCTAATCATATCATGGGTTTAAAATCTGACTCGCTATGATACCATTTTTATTGGGTTTTTTAACGGTATTAACGGGTAACGCAGCAGAACGTTAAAAATCAAATTTTTCCAATTTTAATCATTTTTATTGGGTAATTAAAATAAACCAATTTATTCTAATTACTTAATACTCAAAAATTTAGTTTTTTACCCAAAATCCAGATTTTTTTTCTAAATTACCGAGAGACCCTCAAAGGGTTGTATTTTGATCATTTTAGTCGTAATTGGTCAAATACAAAATTAGGTGATTTTCTATCACTACCAAAATGATTTATACATGTCATAGACATCAAAATACAACTCACACACAAAATCCCCAATTTCCTTGAAATTGCCGAGAGCTCTCATTTTTGAACATTTTGATCATTTTAGTCATAAATTGACAAATACAACTTTAGGTGATTTCCAATCACTACCAAAATGATTTATACATCTCATATAATTCATATTACAACACATATACGAAAAGCCCCAATTTTAGTTAAGGTTAGAACCCTAATTTTCCAATTAATCAAATTAATAAAAATAATCAAAATTAATTCAATACAACATTTTAATCTAACCTCTACAACACTAAATAAGTCTCGCCACTTTGAAACAACTCAAGAAAATTATAGGTCATCAATGAGTGGCCTAACAATTCTAGAATGACAACCAAGTCATCTAGCGACCAAAAGAAAGCTTATTAACATATTACAAGCTTCTTTTAATTACATACATGCAAATATCTTTCATTCAAGCTTCCAACCTTTATTACAAAACCAAGAGATTAGAAAAAACATCCAAGCATCATATGTTGTAGCTAACAACCATATAAATATTTTTCTATTTGGTGAAAAGTTGAAAAAATTTATAAATCTTTAAGTTTTCTTCAATTTCTTTCTTAACACTTCACTTTTTTCTCTCAACTTTCCTTTTGTAATATTTGGAGGCTTAACCTTAAGTTTGAAGAAAATGAAAAATGAAACCTTATATACTTATAAGGTTGGCCGAATTTTGAGAGAAAAAATGAAATAGATAATTTCAATTTTTCAAACAAAATAAAGAAGTCAAAATCAATTTGACAATAATTTCTTTAAACGGAAAAGTCAAACATTTATATTTTAATCATTTCCCAATATAAATATCAACTTAGATATTTTATATTTCAATTACTTTAATTATTTAATAATTAAATAATTACTTAAGTACAAATATTTAAATATATGTATTATATTTAATTTAAATAATCCAAATACATATATATTAATGATATATTTCAAATATCATAATTTCACAATTAATTAATGTGTATTTAATAAAATCATATATTAAATATAAATACACATTAATTAGGAAATGACCGAAAGGTCTCTATGCATGTATCTTTCGTTTAACCATTAAACGATTTATAATTAATCAATATTATTCATAAATATTGTCATAGTGCACTACGAGTATATTTCATTAGTGAGACTCTCTAAGTTCAGGGATATCTATCACGAAATCCAATTTCATGTTCATAATCTATCCATCCGTAAATTATGACGACCACAGATAAACTCACTAAACCATACAGGTATAGGTCATTGCATACGTATAATCTCTCTGTCACAGGTATCCGGATTATTTCAAAGATATAGATGTAAACGTTAAATCTCTATAAGTATAATCCCGTCGAAGTTTCTATTAGAAATATCTTAATAACATTTAGAACTCACTTCTACAATGTACCATAGACCCATGGATTTAACAGATTGCTAATCTCATATTGAATACCTATGCTCTATACACATAGCTGACAGATTTTTCCTTGATAAACACATGATAACTTGAGGATCAGTCCCCACCCAACGAACATGCGGAGGTCTGACCTAAAAAGATCGATGACGTGACTACCATCAAAGTATGGAGGATATCTCATATATACATAGTGTTATCTCAAGTCAAAGAATCATTATGCTACTCAACCCGAGAAAATTCTTATTGACGTTGGTGTACCATCCATTAAGAATATTTGGTAAGTCGTTCAGTATTTATCCGATATAAACACCTGCATGTCTATACGAGTCTCCAAGACTCATGATTCATTGAGCAACCATTGAAATCCATGATTGCAATATACAACACGTACCGGTCTCTGTGGGTTTACTTACTAACCAAGTAATGTAAACCTTGATCAGGAACAATTCAAGAAATGATATTGTTATGATAAAACTCAATATCAGTCGTGATAATTTTTACAACTGTATCATAACCAATCACTTTAAGGTTATTTACTTGTTTACTATATATATAAAGAGATGTTTATATAATAGAAACTGTTTATTTTATTCATAATAAAGTATTTATAGGGAAATACAATATAAATACAAAAGAAATTGGCGCTCCGAACACCAACCCTAATAACAGGATGGTCCAACATTGGGATAGGATTACTATTATAAACTATTCTTAAAGTAAATATTCATAGTCGGTGGTATTGGAATACAGTTGAATTCCTATATTCTAGAAGACTAGCACATGTCGTATTTTAGAATATGAGTTCCTGTAACATCTCGTTTATGCTAGGATGCTACCAGTATGAGACAGGCTAATCCTGACTTCATAAGCCTCTGTCTCTGACGAAAATTTGACATGACCTCTGCTAAAAGTCATGCAACCTGGATCAAAGTCCAGCACTTCTATACAACCTATAGGGCCCAACACAATATAATACTAAAATAAAAAACTCAAGACATAATATAATTGGGCTCCATGCTTGAAAATATGTATAAACAAAAAAACTTTTACCAACTTAACTTTGTACAACTGTACTATACAACTCATTCACTTAAAAACCAGACTTATACAACTTGACCTTTATACTCCCAAGATCTGGTGACTGACTGGCTGACTGCAACGCTGCTATCCAACTCCTCAAGCTCTGGAGACTGTGGTCGACCGATCGGGTCACCAATCTGCAAAACTCAAACACATGCAAAGGCTGGATTCCATTTTATATTAATCTGAACTTTTTGTGATCACGAACATATATCAAAGTTTGATTTATCTTTTTAATCCATTGTCCATTTTTCAAGCTTATTACTAGCTACTAGTCTCTCTACTATTTATACATAAACTTTAAGTCATGTTTCCTATTTACATTCAACATCTATATATTTATTCACTAATTCAAGTCTTACCATGTTTTTGTTGTGCTACTTTGATATCTCAATACTTACCTACTTACTCTTTGCTAATCTAGTTTGGTTATTTATCATACTTATTTTTCTTTTTTCTCATTGAAATATCATCAAATCGAAACTATAAAATATTCTACCTTTCAAACATTCATCTTGATATTATCAATCATGTATACATGTGTATATAAATCATATTATCATTCACTAGTATTCCTTATGTACAACTGAAACGATTCCTAAAATGTATGATTTCTATGCATAACTCATAAACTACATAAACGTCACTATAACCATAAGATCTATATATAACTATAGAGAGAAAATTAATCTGGGATTAATATGGGCTTTATTTAATCTGGGATTAAAAGTGTTCAGTAAAGAAAGAACGCGATTAATTTGGAATTAATTGGTAAAATAAATTTAATAGTTAAATTTGATTTTTCTATTTAATTTATTCAAATGGCTAAAATTAATATATCGGATATATTAAAATGGATTGGATTTCATTACGAGATTAAAGTCGGACTAGGTTTCCTGAGTACTCGACAGAGGGTTAGAGGCTCGCCGAAAAATAGTGGGAGGCTAGTATTGAATTTGCAATTTCATTCAGATACTTATCTTTACGCGCTTTCAAATAATTTCGTCAATATTACTTTATTAGTTGGACTAATATATTGTTATTTTTCTATGTAACAGTTAGACTGTACCCATTATCGTTGACTAGATAGTTAGACTATCGTAGATCAAGATGACTGGCAAAGGAAATGTCCGCGACATAATCATGGGAGATAATGTCTTCCAGGGCAAAAATTTTACAGATTGGGAAATGAACCTTAGGATTGTCCTAGGTTCAGAGAGGCTGTTGTATACTTTACAAAGACCTCTTGGGCCTAAGCCCGGACCGAATGAGACACTTGAGCTGGAGCTTTGGAAGACTCACAGCGATGATTGTGACACAACTCAGTCCATTATGCTTGCTTCGATGACTCAGCACTTTCGCAGACAAAATAGGGACTTGGATCCTTATAATATGTTAGCAAGGTTGCAAGATCTGCATCGCTCTAACAAGAGGATGCAGAGGTACGAGTTAGTTAAGAAGCTCTTTCGCTCACGGATGACAGATGGCATGTCTGTTGAGTCCCACGTGGCTTAGATGATTGCTGACATCGATGAGCTGGCTAATATGGGGATAGTCTTTGAGGCAGAGATTACAGTGGATATGATCCTTCAATCTCTCCCCGATTCTTGGAGACAGTTCATCATAAATTACAATTTGATGAACAACAGTGATACTCTTGGAGATTTACTGTCAACTCTCAATGAGGCTGAAAAGGAGCTTCAAAAGGGCAACAAGTGCGAGGCACACTTTGCATCGACATCTCATGGACCTAGGGTTGGGCCCAAGGCAACTGGAGGTATGCGAAAGAAGAAGCATATTCAAAAGGGCAAGGCCAAAAAGTCAAAGGCTTCTGGGAAGCCAAAGGACAAATCTCAGGATGTTTGCCTACAGTACGGCAAGCAGGGCCACTGGAAGCGTGACTGCCGCGAGTACATGGCGCTTCAGAAGAAGATAAAGGCGGGCAAGGCACCGGCCTCAGGTATGTTTGTTATTGAGATAAACATGGCTACTTCTAGTTTTAAAAATTGGATTTTTGATTCTGGTTGTGGTACTCATATATGTACTGATGCGCAGGATCTGCAGATTAGCAGGAGACTGGCTTCAGGAGAGATTGATCTGCGTGTTGGAAACGGGACACCTATTGATGTTTTGGCCGTGGGCACTTTTGTTTTAGAACTGCCTTCGGGACATGTACTTAAACTATCAGACTGTTATTATGTACCTAGTTTGACTAGGAATATTATATCTGTATCTTGTTTGACCCAATACGGGTACAATTTTGTATTCCGAAACACTGGGTGTTTTGTTTATAAAGATGATTTTGAGATATGTTCAGCTGATGCTAATAATGGTCTTTATATTTTGAATATAAATCAATCTCAAACATATAATGTAACAAACAAAAGGCTCAAACTAAGTAACAAAGATGAGACTTACATGTGGCATTGTCGTCTGGGACACATTAACAAGACTCGCATATCCACACTTTCGAAGAGTGGATACTTGGACGGATTTGATCCAAATTCATATGATGTCTGCGAATCTTGTTTATTAGGCAAAATGCCTAAATCACCTTTTAGCGGTAAAAGTGTACGCGCCACCGAACTGTTAGCCCTCGTTCATAGTGACGTTTGTGGGCCCATGTCTAGCCAGGCTAGAGGTGGATTCGAATACTTCGTAACCTTTACGGATGATGCATCGCGTTATGGTTATGTGTATCTTATGTGACACAAGTCGGAAACTTTTGAGAAATTCAAAGAGTTTCGACGCGAAGTTGAAAAACAGACCGGCAAGAGTATAAAGACATTACGGTCGGACCGTGGTGGCGAATACTTGAGCAATGAGTTTCTAGATTACTTGAAAGAATATGGTATTCTTTCACAGTGGACTCCTCCTGGAACACCGCAATTAAACGGTGTATCCGAACGGAGAAACCGAACTCTGTTGGACATGGTAAGGTCTATGATGAGTCGCACTGAGCTACCTATTTCCTTCTGGGGATATGCATCAAACAGTACAGTTCTTATTTTGAATAAGGTTCCGTCAAAGTCTGTACAACAGACACCATATGAGATACGGACAGGAAAGAAACCGGGTTTCTCATTCCTAAAGATTTGGGGATGCTGGGCATACTTCAAACGTTTGGAAGGTACCAAACTTGAGCCCAAATCAGATAAATGCATATTCGTAGGATATCTTAGGGAAACCAAAGGATATTACTTCTATCACCCACGAGAGAATAAAGTATTTGTTGCTCTACATGCGGTTTTCCTTGAGAAGGAATTCCTAAATACAGTGGTAAGTGGGAGGAATGTAGAACTCGATGAAAATCGGAGTGATACTATTCCTGGCATAGAATCCTCAACGGAACAAGAACAGTCCATCCGGGAAGAGACTGTACCATAATCTTCTATTACACAAGGACCGCGTAGGTCGGAGAGAGTCAGGAACCAACCTGAGAGGTATGGGTTTCTGATCTCACCTCATGTAGATATTAATCTCATTGAGGAAGACGAACCGGCTACGTATGAGAAAGCGATACAAGATATCGATTCCGCTTTATGGCAAGAGGCCATGAAGTCCGGAATGGATTCCATGTACACCAACCAAGTTTGGACACTGGTTGATACACCAGAAGGCGTAAAGCCTATTGGATGCAAATGGATCTTCAAGAAGAAGACCGTCATGGAAGGCAACGTACAAACGTACAAAGCTAGGCTTCTAGCGAAGGGGTATCGTCAACGACATGGTGTCCATTACGACGAAACTTTCTCACCCGTTGCCATGATTAAATCCATTCGGATAATGCTTGCTATTGCTGCATATTTCGATTACGAGATATGACAGATGGACGTTAAAACCGCTTTCTTTAACGGAAACCTTTTGGAGGATGTTTATATGCAACAGCCTGACGGTTTTATCGTGCCTAGACTTGCAAACAAGGTTTGTAAGCTAAATCGGTCCATTTATGGACTGAAGTAAGCATCGCGGTCATGGAACCAACATTTTGATGAGATCATAAAAGAATATGATTTCATTCAAAATGAGGATGATCCTTGTGTATATAAGAAGGTTAGTGGGAGCGCACTGACATTCATTGTCCTTTATGTTGATGATGTATTGCTTATGGGCAATGACATTCCCATGTTAACATCGGTGAAAGCTTGGCTTTTATTAAAATTCTCCATGAAAGATCTGGGAGAAGCAGCCTTTATTCTAGGAATAAAGATCTACATGGATAGATCTAGAAAGCTGCTTGGACTCTCTCAGAGTACGTACATTGACAAAGTGTTGAAAAGAATCAACATGGATCAGTCCAAGAGGGGACTGTTGCCAGTGTCACATGGCATCTCTCTATCTAAGGACATGTGTCCTAAAACGCAAGATGAGAGAAACAGCATGAGTCGGATACCGTTCGCCTCGGCAGTCAGATCGATCATGTATGCCATGATATGTACGAGACCTGATGTCTCATATGCTTTGAGCATGTGTAGTCACCATCAGGCCGATCCAGGTGATGGTCACTGGATGGCAGTTAAGAACATCCTTAAGTATCTTAGACGAACTAAGGATGCTTTCTTAATTTATGGAGATGGAGAACTTGAGGTAACTGGGTATACCGATGCAAGTTTCCAAACTGATAAAGACGACTCTAAGTCGCAATCCGGGTACATATTTTGTTTGAACAACGGAGCAGTAAGCTGGAAATCTTCCAAGCAAGAGACTGTTGCCGATTCAACAACAGAAGCGGAGTATATTGCTGCATCTGAAGCAGCAAAAGAGGCAGTTTGGATCCGTAAATTCCAAATTGGATTAGGAGTAGTTCCGTTAGTAGCTGAGCCCGTTTCATTATTGTGTGACAATAACGGGGCTATAGCGCAGGCTAAGGAACCACGGTCTCATCAACGATCCAAGCATGTTCTTCGACGTTTCCATCTGATTCGTGAGATCATACATCGTGGCAATGTGAAGATCGAGAAGGTCGCATCAGATGACAACATTGCAGACCCACTGACGAAAGCTATTTCACAGCAAAAGTTTGAGAAGCACATACATAGTTCAAGTGTTAGATGCTTGAGTGACTGGCTATAGGCCAAATGGGAGATTGTTAGACAATTATGACCCATAGCGTCACTGTTTGTAAAATACATTGTGTTTTTGTACAAAATAGACTATGTAATATTGAAATTGCCTTTTATCATTTCGTAATTTATTTATTATGATATATAAATGGTAAAAGTCCATATGATTAGTTCGAGATTGAGATGATATGAGACAGTATCAATCCATAAAGGTTTAATCATTAAATATCCCTAGTCGTAGTATTATCGAGACTGGACATCGATAATATGGAATAGACTAGTATTGCACTTGTGCGCATTGTGAGGGCATAACGGTACAGTTCTCATATGTTTAAGTATAGGATACTTATGCAAGTGCGATAGGAGGTTGTGTTTTATCGATGGTACGGAAAACAGCTTCGCTCTGGATAGACCCCGCGGAATCCCATTGGTAGTATGTATATGTGTCTATGGGAGTCCGCGTCAGGGTAGATGTATTTGGTCTTAACCTGAGACTTACATCGCTAATACTTGCGACAATCGGTAAACTTTGGTTTTGGTCGTCCAGGCTTTAACAGGTTCTGTGTACGCCTCTATTGGGTTTATCGAGAATCGTAGTGTATTGGATGTGATATCAAGATGGAAGTATCACTCCAGACATATGGAGATGATGATCACGCAGAGATTCATAACTCGTTCTCTATTGTGTTGCAACCATCGGGATAATGTGACAAGGTCATGATTATCCGATTCAAAGTTAAATAGTTTGTTTGATACGATATGTGCTTCGTACGGGGCAGACACTGTTCCAGCCCCAGGCCTAGCACGTGACATCTGATACTGGATCGAAATATGAGATACTAGGTATTCTACGTCTGACATAGATTATATATTCCAGTAAGAATATTTCTGGAGAATTGGGTAGGCACTGTGCTTTACTAGAAGCCAACCATGTCTTGTAAATCGGTAAGCACGTAGTACGAGGTACTCGCTTTATCGGATAGTCCGATAACCAGATTTACTGCCAACATATCCAAAGATCTCTTGGGTCGCTTCCCAAGGATTCACCGATGACAGTTGACTTAAATTAGAATTAATCTGGGATTAATTAAGAGAGAGAAAATTAATCTGGGATTAATATGGGCTTTATTTAATCTGGGATTAAAAGTGTTCAGTAAAGAAAGAACGCGATTAATTTGGAATTAATTGGTAAAATAAATTAATAGATAAATTTGATTTTTCTATTTAATTTATTCAAATGGCTAAAATTAATATATCGGATATATTAAAATGGATTGGATTTCATTACGAGATTAAAGTCGGACTTTAATGCGAACGAACGAATTAATTTAGAATTAGTTCGTGAACGACGTTCGTAATAAATTTGCGAGGCATCGTTATTTAATTAAATTGGATTTAATTATTTAGCGACGAAGGATCGTTTAATCGGATTAAACGGAACCGAGCCGCGTCAAATACCTGTAGAGATATTTGAATATCGGAATCAAATATTTGGAGCCAAAAGTGTGGTAGGTGTTCCCACCACACAACCACCTTGTTTTGCCTTAATGAAAACCATTTACCAATCTCTACCTTGTTTGGGTAAAAGGTGAAATGGTTTCACCTTTTGGTAAATAACAAAAGACAATTCAACATGTGTGAACACTTGACAAAAAATCAAAACACAAAAAACCCTAAAGAGCAAGCCTTGGCGGAATTCATGCTCTCCTCCTCTCTTTGATTTGTTTTTCAAATCAACAAAAGCTAGCTAGCACTTGGAAGTGAACAAAGGTGATAGGGAAACTACTCAAAAGCTTGGAATCATCCTAAAGCTTGGATTCATCCTAAAGATTGGATCTTGGAGATCTTGGATCTCAAAATTTTTAAAAGCTCTAAAACTCATTGTAAGTATATTCTGCACCTTATAATGATCAAATATATTATTATGCATGCTTATTAGATCCTAATATTATTCTAGGAACTCTAACAATGGTATCAGAGCCTAATTTAAGCATGATAATTTTAGGGTTCTTGAACCTAAAAATTTGGGGCTTTTTGATTTTGAGCATGATTTTTTGAAATTGATGCTTTGAGTATGTTTACAACATGATAAATTAGAGTTATGCATGATTAGATTTCAAATAAATCAAAATCAACAAAAAATAAAAAAATGTCTACCTTGGCCGAAAGTTCACTGGTATTTGCACTGCAGTTTTTTGTTTTTTGAAACATGAAATAATGTGTTTGGATGCATGTTTAAATGATGATAGTTGGTTTAATATGATTAGAATCAATGTCTATAATGTTCATGTTAAAATCAAAGTGCATGTTGAGCATGAAATGATGATCTTAGGCTTCAATATGTCTCAAGCATGCAATGATGTGTTTTGGCTTGATTTTATGTTAAGCATGAATTATTAGTTTAAGCATGATTAATTAAGTTAATTAATATTTTGGAAATATTGAGTTTAATTAATTAATTATGGCTAATACACTTTAATTAAAATAATTGTGATATTTGGAATATTATAATTATGTAAATATGCCTTTAAAATTGAATTGGGCTAAAAGTGTGTATTTGGGCCTAATGGGCTTGGTTTGACCAAGTTTGGTTTTGGACTTTTGGATTGGATCCAATTGGGCCCAAAACCAATTCCATGAAGTCCAAATACATCACTTGGCCCTTTAAAGTATTTGATTGGGCCTAATGGGCCTAAATTGATTTGATGGCAATAGGGTGATTCCTATTGGGCCTTGGCATTTTGGGTTTGATCCATTATGGCCAAAGCCCATGCCTTAAGAATCAATTAAAAGCCCATTGGACTTTAATTAAAAAGACATTGGATGTTATTGGGCCTTTGAGACACATAAAGATTGGATTTGGAATCCAAGTCTATAAGGCAACTATGTAAGTGTAAATATTTAATTTGGAATTAAATAAGAATTAGTATTGAATACAAATAAATTGGATTTAAGTTGTAGTTCGATATAATTCAAGAATACGTACTCAAAAGTATTTATTCTTAAACGAGTTGGACTCGCGCAAATCAAATCATTGTTTGAACATTGGATGGTCATTAATCAAAGATTAATTAAATGGATTAGATTGATTGTAATAAACATGTTTTGATTGAATACATATACGTGATGTATGAATAACGTATATCGGATGGATATTAGAAGGGCAATGGCAATTTTGGAAATTGTAATAAGTTTAGAATTTATTAAATTGGACCTGCGTGTCAAGCCTTTAATCTCATTACTCCTTGTAATTCTCTTCTCACCTATTCCCCTCAATGAATATGAGGTTTCTTTATTGTATTTTGTAAAAGGGTAGGAGTTAGAATAGTTCTAGTTGGGGAGAGGAAAGGGAGCGATTTGTTCTAGGAACAATCTGTTTAATTATCCATCCGCATATCGTTATTAATTTACTTTTGCGCCTTATGATGTTTTAGAAGCATGCTTAAGGGTGTATGATGAGACCTAATCAAAGATAATAAATTGGATGCCAATTTACGTGAAAAACCCTCAAAAATATATTAAGCATTTTTCCTTCCGTTGAGTGATTCTTACTCAAGATCCAAAGTTGGCATTGGCTTGTTGGCCAAAGTCAAGGCCTTTGTCAATTGCGGATGTGTTTGAATCATGAAGGTTTTGTTACATATCGGTGTCTTGTCCAAGTTGTGATTTGTTGGCCAAAGTCAAGATCACTTCTTGTCCATCGACATTGATTACGAAACTTTCCATGTCAATGGGTCCCGCTTAACTGGAATCATTAAGCTTGTTGTTCCAAAGCCAAGGCTTAGTTGATTCAGAGGAAAAAGGTTAGGAAAATATGTTTGACATATTGGCATATATAAAGTATATGTGTTTCGGACATGGATGTCCATCTACCGGATTTAGGAATTGGATGAGATCCAATTGATCTTCGAGATCTACCTAGTAAAGTTTCATACAGCTTGTTGGCCAAAGTCAAGGTTGTATGTTATTTAACGGGATCCTAGTGTTGATTTCTTATTTAGGTCCCAAGATCAACAAATTCAAGCACAAAAACGCATGAATACATCAAAGGAATAAGGCGGAATACATACTCACATTGATTGGTTTGATGCTAGGAAGAACAAAACCCATTTTTCTCCTTGTTCAAGTTCGGTTTTGGCCTCCTTGGACTGCTATCATGCTCGGTTTTGGGCTCTCTTCCTCCTTGAAAATTCGGCCATTGAAGACCTTCATGGAAGCTCAAAGCTTCAAGGTTCAAAATGAATTCCAAGCTCATAAATTCATTTCCCTATCACCATAATATAACCCATGTGTGTGCTAGCACTCTTTCTTCTTCATTTAGTGTGATCAAACCAAAAAAATGAGAAGAAATGGTCCAAGACCGATTGAGAAGGAAGAATAATTTTGGCTCCAAAAATGGACCAAAAACGTGAGCCTATGAGAGAGAAACGTGAATGGTTTTTTCAAGAGAGAGAAAGGAAAAAGCTTTTATATATATGTCTTATTTTAATCATTTACCAAGTAAATAAATAAACACATATTAAAACTTTAAATCAAAAGTCAAAAGCAAAAGCAAAAAGTGCTTTTCAATCACTTCACTTTTACTTTAAGTCACATCACTTCACTTTTACTTTAAGTCACATCACTTTAATAAAGTGACATGTTGTCAAGTCACATCACTCAAAGTGACAATTGATTTGACGCATGATATGACTAACGATTTGACGCTTGATGTGACTTACGTGCCTCGCTCGAATTCGAAATACGAATGCGCTCGCAATCACTCTCGGGCTCGGGTTCGCTAATTTTAAATTAACGAATTTTCGTCGCGTCGTAATTAAATGATTACGCCTAGCGAAATCACTATTCACGTCGCTAATGAATTAATTCTAAATTAATTCGTTCGCCCGAATTAAAATTCAATTTTAATTCCGCGTCAAAATCCATTTCATATAATATATCAGATATATTATTTTATCGATTAATTCCAAATTAATCGTTCTCTCTCTTTAATTAATATTTTATCCCAGTTAAAATATCTCCGTAATTAATCCTAGATTAATTTTCTCTCTCATCGAATTAATCCCATATTAATTTTCTCTCTCTCTCTATAATCCCATATTAATTAAAGTGCGAGTCATACATCATCGGTGAATCTTTGGGAAGCGACCCATGAGATCTCTGGATATATTGGTAGTAAATACGGTCGTCGGACTATCCGAACACGTAAGTACCTCGTACTACGTTATACCGATTCACAAGACAAGGTTAGCTTCTAGCAAAGCGCCATGCCTACCCAATTCTACGGAAATATTCTTATAGGAATATGTGATCTATATCAAACGTAGTATACCGTAGTATTACGTATTTATGTCCAGTATCGGATGATCACGTGCTAGGCCTGGGGTTGGAATTGTGTCTGCCCCGTACGAAGTACATATCAGATATCTGGTAACTAGTCTCTATAATCGAATAAACATGACCTAGTCATAATATCCCGATAGCTCGAGCATTTAAGAGAACGAGTTTCCGTATCCTACGTGACCGTCATCTCCACTATGACTGGAGTGATACTTCCGTCTTGACGTCACACCCAACACACTACGATTCTCAATATACCCAGTATCGGCGTACGCAGAACCGGTTAAAGCCCTGGACGACCTCAACCAAAGTACACTGATTGTCGCAAGTGTTAGCGGTGCAAGTCTCAGGTTAAGACCAAATACACCTACCCTGATTGCGGACTCCCATAGACACATAGTCATACTACCAATGGGATTCCGCGGGGGTCAATCCAGAGCGAAGCTGTTTCCCGTACCATCGGTGAAACACAACCTCCTATTACACTTGCATGAGTATCCTATACCCAAATATATGAGAACTATGCCGTTGTGCCCTCACAAACGAGCACAAGTGTAATACTAGTCTTTTACGTATTTATCGATATCCAATCTCGATAATACTCTGACTAGAGATATTTAACGATTTATCCTTCGTGGACTGATACTGTCTCATATCATTCTCCGTCCAGGAACAAATCATAGGGACCTCTCATCACTTATATATCTAGGTGATCTAATCACAAATTATAAGAGTGCAATCTCCTTTATTACATAGTTAATTTGTACAACAACACCGTGATCTGTACAAATAGTGACGCTATGGGTCATAATTGTCCAACAATCTCCCACTTGGCCTATAGCCAGTCACTCGAGTGTCTAACACCGAACTATGTACGGTTGGCTCAAACTGCTGAGAAAAGCTTTCGTCAGCGGATTTGCATGACTATCATCTTGATGCGATATATTCGATCATCACATCACCACGATGTATGATCCGAACGAATCAGATGATTATATAAGTTTGTATATGGATCGTTGATAAGACCATTAACTCTTTTAGCCTGTGCTGATGCCTAGCTCAGCTCTAACAGAACTATATCTAATCTAATTAGATATGTATCGACCCAAATGACTTCTATTGCTGCCTCAAGCTGCTGCCAATTGACCCGCATGTGTTGTTTATTATTCGGTAACAGTATCTTGCTTGGAAGATTTCCAGCTCACTGCAACCGTTATTCAAATTGTATAGTACCGTTTGCGACTTTTAGTCGTTTTATCGGTTATAGGAAACTTGCTATAGTGATCCCAGTCACTTCAAGTTCCTCCTTCTCCATAGACTAAGACAACATCCTTAGTTCTCTAAGATACTAACGGATGTTCCTAACATCAATCCAGTGACTATCACTCGGATTAGCCTTTTGTGAATCCATATGCTCAAAGCGTATGATACACCAGGTCTTGTACATTTTTCAATGTACAGTTCCACGGAGAGTATGTTCGAAAGCCAAGCTTTCGCCGACATTTATTTTATGGGAATATCATTTCCAAGAAATGACGTATTATCATTATTTTATAGGACAACCACTGTTAGTGCACTCCCACTAACCCTCTTATTTACACAAGAATCATTTTCATTTTGAATTAAATCATACACTATTATGATTGCATCAAAATGATAATTCCAAGAACTTATGCTCGCGTTAGCAAGCATCATCCAAATGGATCTACCGTGGCAATAGGTAAAAGGTTGAATCGTAATCAACACAATGTCGATAACGATACCTTTCCGTTAAAAGCCTAGCTTTATACGTTGGTATGTTGCCATCCATGTACGTCTTCCTTGAAGACTTATATAGTACCAGTAGGCACAATGCCATGTGGTACATCAACTAGTATCCAAACTGGTTGATATATATGGAATCCATTTCGGATTATATGGCATTTTGCCATAATAAGGGAGTCGATACCTAGTATCATTTCCTTATACGTAGCCAGTTGGTATTCCTCAATAAGATAGACATCTTTTGTGAGGTGAGATCAGAAACCCATACCCCAGGTTATTTTCTGACTCTATCCGACTTACGCGGTTCTTGTGTATTCGAAGATTAATGGTCATAGTTGCATCCTTGATGAACTATTCATGTTCCATTAAGATTCGGTGCCTTGAACAGTATTACTCCGATTTTCATCGAGTTATACTATCCTCCCACTTACCACTGCATATCGGTATTCCTCTTAGAAAAACCGCATGGTGAGCAACAATCTAATTGTTCTCATGTGAGGTGTATAAGTACAATACCTATGGTATCCCTAGGATGACCTTCAATTGGCACTTATCCTATTTGGGTTTTAGTTTGGTATCATCCAAACATATGCCAAGCATACCCAAATGGTCAGGAATGAGAAATCCAGTTTCTTTCCCGTTCATATCTAATATGATATCTGTCAAACAGATTATTATGGAACCTTATTCAAAATAAGTTCTTGCACTGTTTAAAGTTTATCCGTTGAAGGAAATGGTAGCTCAGAGCGACTCGTGATTAACCTTATTATGTCTAACAAAATTCGGTTAATCCTGTTCGGACACACCGTCAAAATGACGTGTTCCGGGAGGAGTCCTCATTGAAAGAATACTATACTCTTTCAAGTATACGAGAAACTTACTGCTTAAGTATTTTCATTACAGTTTACCGTGACAGTTTAATACTTTAGCTGATCTGTTGTCTTTTTCGTGTCGAAACTGTGAAAGTTTCCGATTTGTGTTTTAAAAGAAACACATAACCATAACGCGATGCCACATCCGTACAGGTCACGAAATATTCATATCCATATCTAGCCCAGCTAGACATGGGCCCACTTACTTCACTATGAAGTAGGGCTAACAGATCGGTGTCATTTACACTTTTACCAAGTAAATAGTGCTATAGGCACTTTGCCCAATAAACTAGATTCGTAGACTTTATTTGAATGGGATCAAATCAGTCCTAGTACCCGCTCTTCAAAGTGCGGATATACGATTCTTGTTTTAGTTGTGTCCCTGACAACTATGCCACAATTAAGTTTCTTAACTGATCAAATCAATTTGAGCTATTTATTTGTCATGTTATATATTTGAGATATTATTTATATTCAAAATATAAATTCTGTTATTCAGATCTAATGTGTTTATCCCAATATCATCTTTATATATAAAAACACTTTAGTGTTCTAGAATATAAAGGTACACCCGTAGCGGGTTATACGCGATATAGAGATAATGTTTCTAGTCAAACTAGTTACATTATAACAGTTTCCAAATTTAAGTACTAGCCCGAAGGCAGTTCCAAAATTCAGGTATCTACGGTAAAACAGCGACTTTCGTCCCGTTTTCAATTCGCAAATGAATCTCAATTGAATCAGTATCCTGTTCAAAACATATTCTGAACACATATATATATATTTTATGTACCACACTAAGTATTTAAAATCCAATTTCAATACTAGTTGTGAACATATTATGACAAATATATTTGAAGTAAGAGCCTTGCTCGTCTTCAATTTCTTCATAGGATATATCCTTTTATCTTCCCAAAAGATTATAATGATTTTACCTTTGCCAATTTCAACATTCCAGTAGCCTTTGGCCAAGCCTCGGGTTTCTAGAATATAGAAGTAAGGTGTGCCTTGCACAACTTGCCTAATTGCAAAGTTTGACTTTGTCTCCTTGAGAATAGTCATTAATTCTCCAAGAATTATTTATTGCAATTTTAGTACTTTCTAAAATCAAAGTATAATGGATTAAGCACTATAATTATCATTATATGAATATTTCCAAATTTCATATTCCACTTATTTGCTTAACTCCGGGCTTTAGGCATAATTCATTATTTTATCAAATAAAATAACTTATTAATTTCCAAGACCATCTTGAAATTATTCCCAATTTGAAAATTAAAGTCGTTTAAATACATTTTCACCCAGGATTATGTTTTAAACATAATCTTTCATTTTATCTTGATTCTAATAGTCCAACTATTTAATCAATTTGTGGTACTATTGATTATAATGATTATAATAGTCCAACTATATAATCAAATATAATTTAAATTAATTAACCTCAATTACATTGATTACTATAATCCAATTATAAAATCATTTGTAAACTGAAATTAATTAATTCAAACATATTGATTAATATAATCCAATTATATATAATCAACTATAATACAGTCCAACTGTAAATTAAAACAACAATTTAAATATTAGTCCAACTAACATTTAATCTAACGATGAAATAATTTGAATGAACGCGTATGGCGAGTATTGAACGAGTATTGCTAATTCAATTCTTGCCTCCCCCACTATTTTTCGGCGAGCCTCTAACCCTCTGTCGAGTACTCGGAAAACCGTGTTTCCTAGTGGGCTAAGATCCCGTTAAATATCACACAATCTTGACTTTGGCCAACAAATTGTATGATAATTAACTAGGTAGATCTCTCTAAGATCAATTGGATCCAATCCAATTCCTAGATCTGGTAGGAGGACGTCCAAGTCCGAAACATATATCTTATATATGCCAATACATCCAATGTATTACCTAACCTTTTTCCTCTGAATCAACTAAGCCTTGGCTTTGGCACAACAAACCTAGTGATCCCAGTCAAGCGCGACCCATTGACCATGGAAAGCTTCGTAATCAATATCGATGGACAAGAAGTGGTCTTGACTTTGGCCAACAAACCACAACTTGGACAAGACACTGATATGGAACAAAGCCTTCGTGATTCAAACACATCTTCGACAGACAAAGGCCTTGACTTTGGCCAAAAAACCAATGCCGTCTTAGATCTTGAGTAAGAATCACTCAATGGAAGGAAAGACGCTTAATATTATTCGAGGGTTTTTTGCGTGCAAATTGGCAACCAATTTATTATCTTTGTTAAGGTCTCATCATCATATACCCTTAAACATGCATTCTAAACACATAATAAAGCGCATATGAAATAAAATAATAATGATATGCGGATGGATACTTTACATTGATCCTAGATCAAATCTCTCATTTTCTCTCTCTAAAGCTAGCACATGAATTTACTTCTACCCGTTACACTACACTTCTAAAGAAACCTCATTTACATTGAGGGGAATAGGTGAGAAGAGAATACAAAGAGTATAGAGGTGATAAGGCTGGACACGCAGGTCCAATTAATAAATCAAATTTATTACAATTTCCAAAATTGTCACACCCGACTAATATCCATCCGATATACATTATTCACGCATCGCAACCATGTATTCATAAAAGCATGTTATCAATCAATCTAATCCAATTAATTAATCTGATAATTAGTGATCATCCAATGTTCAAAAAACGATTTGATTTTTTTTTTGCTCGAGTCAAACTCGTTTTACGAATAAGTACTCAAAGTACGAATTCTCGAATTAAATTAAACTACATAATTAAATCCAATTTAATGCGCATTTAATTCTAATTCACTATTTAATTCCAAATTAAATATTACACTTTTATTAACGAACCTTCTACGATTTAAATTCCAAATTCAATCGTTATGGGTCTCAAAGGCCAATTAACGTCCAACGTTTATTTAATTAAAGTCCAATGGGCTTTTAATTAATTTCTTAAGGCGTGGACTTTTGGTCAACTCGGGTCAAACCGATAACCAAAGTCCAATCCGGGAGTTACCCCATAAGCCTTTAAATTAATTTTGGCCCATTAGGCCCAATTAAATAATTAAGGTCCATTAAGTCATAATTGGACTTTATGGATGCGGTTTTTGGCCTAATTGGATCTAACCAATTTTGCCTAAAACCAACTTTGTACAACAAAGCCCAAAAGCCCAATTACAATTTATAAGGCCCAATTTCCAAAAACAAGCTCAATTAATTAACTTATAAAATTCCAAATTTCATAATTAATTAACCTAAGTGTCATAAATAATTAATGACCTAATTAATATTTCTAAAACATCAATTAGCATACTTAATTATGCATTCCTTCATCAAATAGTGTCCAACACAATTTATTAAAATCAAACTCATTTTACATGCTTTAAAGTCTCTTGGCAATTTGGGGATTTTACGTCCGATTCGAATTCAATCCAATTAATTTCACAATCGACATTCAATCATATTCCCAAATGATTTCCAACACATCCAATGTTCAAAAATCAAAAAATTCCAAGACATTTAGGGTTCTTTAATTTCTGCCATCATAAGCAATTTGGGGAAATTTGTTCCAAACACAATTTCAACAAATTGATCCAATCAATCTTAAATTAAACATACTTTAAGCATTCTCATTCATCCAATTTCACAAAATATGCTCAAAATCAAGTTTACCCAAATTTTTCACTTTATGCCAACATAAAAATTAGGGAAATTTGTTCCAAACACAATTTCTTCAAATTGATCCAATCAATCATTAATTCAACAACATTTAAGCATACTTAATCAATCAATTTAATCAAATCATGCTTCAATTGATTTTACCCAATTTGTCATGCCCAAAATTTGGGGAAATTGAATCCAATCCAATTTCATGAAATTGATCATGCACAACTTCAATTCATCAACATACAAGCATACTTAATCATCCAATTTAACCAAATCATGCTTCAATTGATTATCCCCAATTTCAAACCCTAAAAGTTTCATGCTTGATAATAGCTCAAGATACCATTGTTGATTTCTTATTTAGGTCCCAAGATCAACAAATTCAAGCACAAAAACGCATGAATACATCAAAGGAATAAGGCGGAATACATACTCACATTGATTGGTTTGATGATAGGAAGAACAAAACCCATTTTTCTCCTTGTTCAAGTTCGGTTTTGGCCTCCTTGGACTGCTATCATGCTCGGTTTTGGGTTCTCTTCCTCCTTGAAAATTCGACCATTGAAGACCTCCATGGAAGCTCAAAGCTTCAAGGTTCAAAATGAATTCCAAGCTCATAAATTCATTTCCCTATCACCATAATATAACCCATGTGTGTGCTAGCACTCTTTCTTCTTCATTTAGTGTGATCAAACCAAAAAAATGAGAAGAAATGGTCCAAGACCGATTGAGAGAGGAAGAACAATTTTGGCTCCAAAAATGGACCAAAAACGTGAGCCTAGGAGAGAGAAACGTGAATGGTTTTTTTCAAGAGAGAGAAAGGAAAAAGCTTTTATATATATGTCTTATTTTAATCATTTACCAAGTAAATAAATAAACATATATTAAAACTTTAAATCAAAAGTCAAAAGCAAAAGCAAAAAGTGTTTTTCAATCACTTCACTTTTACTTTAAGTCACATTACTTCACTTTTACTTTAAGTCACATCACTTTAATAAAGTGACATGTTGTCAAGTCACATCACTCAAAGTGACAATTGATTTGACGCATGATGTGACTAACGATTTGACACTTGATGTGACTTGCATGCCGCGGTCGAATTCGAAATACGAATGCGCTCGCAATCACTCTCAGGCTCGGGTTCGCTAATTCCAAATTAATGAATTTTCCGTCGCGTCGTAATTAAATGATTACGCCTAGTGAAATCACTATTCACGTCGCTAATGAATTAATTCTAAATTAATTCGTTCGCCCGAATTAAAATCCAATTTTAATTCCGCGTCGAAATCCAATTTCATATAATATTTCGGATATATTATTTTTTCGATTAATTCCAAATTAATCGTTCTCTCTCTTTAATTAATATTTTATCCCAGATAAAATATCTCTGTAATTAATCCTAGATTAATTTTCTCTCTCATCGAATTAATCCCAGATTAATTTTCTCTCTCTTCTAATTAATCCCATATTAATTAAAGTGCGAGTCATACATCATCGGTGAATCTTTGGGAAGCGACCCATGAGATCTCCGGATATGTTGGTAGTAAATATGGTCGTCGGACTATCCGAACACGTAAGTACCTCGTATTACGTTATACCGATTCACAAGACAAGGTTAGCTTCTAGCAAAGCGCCATGCCTACCCAATTCTCCGGAAATATTCTTATAGGAATATGTGATCTATATCAAACGTAGTATACCGTAGTATTGCGTATTTATGTCCAGTATCGGATGATCACGTGCTAGGCCTGGGGCTGGAATTGTGTCTGCCCCGTACGAAGCACATATCGGATGTCTGGTAACTAGTCTTATAATCGGATAAACATGACCTAGTCATAATATCCCGATAGCTCGAGCATTTAAGAGAACGAGTTTCCGTATCCTACGTGACCGTCATATCCACTATGACTAGAGTGATACTTCCGTCTTGACATCACACCCAACACACTACGATTCTCAAAATACCCAGTATCGGCGTACGCAGAACCGGTTAAAGCCCTGGACGACCTCAACCAAAGTACATTGATTGTCGCAAGTGTTAGCGGTGCAAGTCTCAGGTTAAGACCAAATACACCTACCCTGATTGCAGACTCCCATAGACACATAGTCAATACCAATGGGATTCCGCAGGGGTCAATCCAGAGCGAAGCTGTTTCCCGTACCATCGGTGAAACACAACCTCCAATTACACTTGCATGAGTATCCTATACCCCAATATATGAGAACTATGTCGGTGTGCCCTCATAAACGCGCACAAGTGTAATACTAGTCTTTTACGTATTTATCGATGTCCAATCTCGATAATACTCTGACTAGGGATATTTAACGATTTATCCTTCGTGGACTGATACTGTCTCATATCATTCTCCGTCCAGGAACAAATCATAGGGACCTCTCATCACTTATATATCTAGGTGATCTAATCACAAATGATAAGAGTGCAATCTTCTTTATTACATAGTTAATTTGTACAACACCATGATCTGTACAAATAGTGACGCTATGGGTCATAATTGTCCAACACCTAGCCCACTAGGAAACTAGGTTTCCCGAGTACTCGACAGAGGGTTAGAGGCTCCCCGAAAAATAGTGAGGCTAGTATTGAATTTGCAATTTCATTCAGATACTTAGCTTTATGCGCTTTCAAATAATTTCGTCAATATTACTTATTAGTTGGACTAATATATTGTTATTTTTCTATGTAACAGTTAGACTGTACCCATTATCGTTGACTAGATAGTTAGACTATCGTAGATCAAGATGACTGGCAAAGGAAATGTCAGCGACATAATCATGGGAGATAATGTCTTCAAGGTCACAAATTTTACAGATTGGGAAATGAACCTTAGGATTGTCCTAGGTTCAGAGAGGCTGTTGTATACTTTACAAAGACCTCTTGGGCCTAAGCCCGGACCGAATGAGACACTTGAGCTGGAGATTTGGAAGACTCACAACGATGATTGTGACACAACTCAGTCCATTATGCTTGCTTCGATGACTCAACACTTTCGCAGACAAAATAGAGACTTGGATCCTTATAATATGTTAGCAAGGTTGCAAGATCTGCATCGCTCTAACAAGAGGATGCAGAGGTACGAGTTAGTCAAGAAGCTCTTTCGCTCACGGATGACAGATGGCATGTCTGTTGAGTCCCACGTGGCTTAGATGATTGCTGACATCGATGAGCTGGCCAATAAGGGGATAGTCTTTGAGGCAGAGATTACAGTGGATATGATCCTTCAATCTCTCCCCGATTCCTGGAGACAGTTTATCATAAATTACAATTTGATGAACAATAGTGATACTCTTGGAGAGTTACTGTCAACTCTCAATGAGGCTGAAAAGGAGCTTCAAAGGGGCAACAAGCGCGAGGCGCACTTTGCATCGACATCTCATGGACCTAGGGCTGGGCCCAAGGCAACTGGAGGTGTGCGAAAGAAGAAGCATATTCAAAAGGGCAAGGCCAAAAAGTCAAAGGCTTCTGGGAAGCCAAAGGACAAATCTCAGGATGTTTGCCTACAGTACGGCAAGCGGGGTCACTGGAAGCGTGACTGCCGCGAGTACAAGGCGCTTCAGAATGAGATAAAGGCGGGCAAGGCACCGGCCTCAGGTATGTTTGTTATTGAGATAAACATGGCTACTTCTAGTTTTAAAAATTGGATTTTTGATTCTGGTTGTGGTACTCATATATGTACTGATGCGCAGGATCTGCAGATTAGCAGGAGACTGGCTTCAGGAGAGATTGATCTGCGTGTTGGAAACGGGACACCTGTTGATGTTTTGGCCATGGGCACTTTTGTTTTAGAACTTCCTTCGGGACATGTACTTAAACTATCAGACTGTTATTATGTACCTAGTTTGACTAGGAATATTATCTCTGTATCTTGTTTGACCCAATGTGGGTACAATTTTGTATTCCGAAACACTGGGTGTTTTGTTTATAAAGATGATTTTGAAATATGTTCAGCTGATGCTAATAATGGTCTTTATATTTTGAATATAAATCAATCTCAAACATATAATGTAACAAACAAAAGGCTCAAACTAAGTAACAAAGATGAGACTTACATGTGGCATTGTCGTCTGGGACACATTAACAAGACTCGCATATCCACACTTTCGAAGAGTGGATACTTAGATGGATTTGATCCAAATTCATATGACGTCTGCGAATCTTACTTATTAGGCAAAATGCCTAAATCACCTTTTAGCGGTAAAAGTGTACGCGCCACCGAACTGTTAGCCCTCGTTCATAGTGACGTTTGTGGGCCCATGTCTAGCCAGGCTAGAGGTGGATTCGAATACTTCGTAACTTTACGGATGATGCATCGCGTTATGGTTATGTGTATCTTATGAGACACAAGTCGGAAACTTTTGAGAAATTCAAAGAGTTTCGACACGAAGTTGAAAAACAGACCGGCAAGAGTATAAAGACATTACGGTCGGACCGTGGTGGCGAATACTTGAGCAATGAGTTTCTAGATTACTTGAAAGAATATGGTATTCTTTCACAGTGGACTCCTCCTGGAACACCGCAATTAAACGGTGTATCCGAATGGAGAAACCGAACTCTGTTAGACATGGTAAGGTCTATGATGAGTCGCACATGAGCTACCTATTTCCTTCTGGGGATATGCATTAAACAATGCAGTTCTTATTTTGAATAAGGTTCCGTCAAAGTCTGTACAACAGACACCATATGAGATACAGACAGGAAAGAAACCGGGTTTCTCATTCCTAAAGATTTGGGGATGCTGGGCATACGTCAAACGTTTGGAAGGTACCAAACTTGAGCCCAAATCGGATAAATGCCTATTCGTAGGATATCCTAGGGAAACCAAAGGATATTACTTCTATCACCCACGAGAGAAAAAGTATTTGTTGCTCTACATGCGGTTTTCCTTGAGAAGGAATTCCTAAATACAGTGGTAAGTGGGAGGAAAGTAGAACTCGATGAAAATCGGAGTGATACTGTTCCTGGCATAGAATCCTCAACGGAACAAGAACAATCCATTCGGAATGAGACTGTACCACATTCTTCTATTACACAAGGACCGCGTAGGTCGGAGAGAGTCAGGAACCAACCTGAGAGGTATGGGTTTCTGATCTCACCTCATGTAGATATTAATCTCATTGAGGAAGACGAACCAGCTACGTATGAGGAAACGATAAAAGATATCGATTCCGCTTTATGGTAAGAGGCCATGAAGTCCGAAATGGATTCCATGTACACCACCACCCAGTTTGGACACTGGTTGATGCACCAGAAGGCGTAAAGCCTATTGGATGCAAATGGATCTTCAAGAAGAAGCCGACATGGAAGGCAACGTACAAACGTACAAAGCTAGGCTTGTAGCGAAGGGGTATCGTCAACGACATGGTGTCCATTACGATGAAACTTTCTCACCCGTTGCCATGATTAAATCCATTCGGATAATGCTTGCTATTGCTGCATATTTCGATTACGAGATATGACAGATGGACGTTAAAACCGCTTTCCTTAACGGAAACCTTTTGGAGGATGTTTATATGCAACAGCCTGAAGGTTTTATCGTGCCTAGACTTGCAAACAAGGTTTGTAAGCTAAATCGGTCCATTTATGGACTGAAGCAAGCATCGCGGTCATGGAACCAACGTTTTGATGAGATCATAAAAGAATATGATTTCATTCAAAACGAGGATGATCCTTGTGTATATAAGAAGGTTTGTGGGAGCGCACTGACATTCATTGTCCTTTATGTTGATGATGTATTGCTTATGGGCAATGACATTCCCATGTTAACATCGGTGAAAGCTTGGCTTTCATTAAAATTCTCCATGAAAGATCTGGGAGAAGCAGCCTTTATTCTAGGAATAAAGATCTACATGGATAGATCTAGAAAGCTGCTTGGACTCTCTCAGAGTACGTACATTGACAAATGTTGAAAAGATCAACATGGATCAGTCCAAAAGGGGACTGTTACCAGTGTCACATGGCATCTCTCTATCTAAGGACATGTGTCCTAAAACTCAAGATGAGAGAAACAGCATTAGTCGGATACCATTCGCCTCGGCAGTCGGATCGATCATGTATGCCATGATATGTACGAGACCTGATGTCTCGTATGCTTTGAGCATGTGTAGTCACCATCAGGACGATCTAGGTGATGGTCACTGGATGGCAGTTAAGAACATCCTTAAGTATCTTAGACGAACTAAGGATGCTTTCTTAATTTATGGAGATGGAGAACTTGAGGTAACTGGGTATACCGATGCAAGTTTCCAAACTGATAAAGACGACTCTAAGTCGCAATCCAGGTACATATTTTGTTTGAACAACGGAGCAGTAAGCTGGAAATCTTCCAAGCAAGAGACTGTTGCCGATTCAACAACAGAAGCGGAGTATATTGCTGCATCTGAAGCAGCAAAAGAGGCAATTTGGATCCGTAAATTCCTAATTGATTAGGAGTAGTTCCGTTAGCAGCTGAGCCCGTTTCATTATTGTGTGACAATAACGGGGCTATAGCGCAGGCTAAGGAACCACGGTCTCATCAACGATCCAAGCATGTTCTTCGACGTTTCCATCTGATTCGTGAGATCATACATCGTGGCGATGTGAAGATCGAGAAGGTCGCATCAGATGACAACATTGCAGACCCGCTGATGAAAGCTATTTCACAGCGAAAGTTTGAGAAGCACATACATAGTTCAGGTGTTAGATGCTTGAGTGACTAGCTATAGGCCAAATGGGAGATTGTTAGACAATTATGACCCATAGCGTCACTGTTTGTAAAAGACATTGTGTTTTTGTACAAAATAGACTATGTAATATTGAAATTGCCTTTTATCATTTCGTAATTTATTTACTATGATATATAAATGGTAAAAGTCCATATGATTAGTTCCGGACTGAGATGATATGAGACAGTATCAATCCATAAAGTTTTAATCATTAAATATCCCTAGTCGTAGTATTATCGAGACTGGACATCGATAATGCGGAATAGACAGTATGCACTTGTGCCTTGTTGTTTTTGTGAGGGCATAACAGCACAGTTCTCATATGTTTAAGTATAGGATACTTATGCAAGTGCGATAGGAGGTTGTGTTTTACCGATGGTACGGAAAACAGCTTCGCTCTGGATAGACCCCGTGGAATCCCATTGGTAGTATGTATATGTGTCTATGGGAGTCCGCGTCAGGGTAGATGTATTTGGTCTTAACCTGAGACTTACATCGCTAATACTTGCGACAATCGGTAAACTTTGGTTTTGGTCGTCCAGGGCTTTAACAGGTTCTGTGTACGCCTCTATTGGGTTTATCGAGAATCGTAGTGTATTGGATGTGATGTCAAGATGGAAGTATCACTCCAGACATATGGAGATGATGATCACGCAGGGATTCATAACTCGTTCTCTATTGTGTTGCAACCATCGGGATAATCTGACAAGGTCATGATTATCCGATTCAAAGAGACTAGTTGTTTGATATCCGATATGTGCTTCGTACGGGGCAGACACTGTTCCAGCCCCAGGCCTAGCACGTGACATCTGATACTGGATCGAAATACGAGATACTAGGTATTCTACGTCTGACATAGATTATATATTCCAGTAAGAATATTTCTGGAGAATTGGGTAGGCACGGTGCTTTGCTAGAAGCCAACCATGTCTTGTAAATCGGTAAGCACGTAGTACGAGGTACTTGCTTCATCGGATAGTCCGATAACCAGATTTACTGCCAACATATTCAGAGATCTCTTGGGTCGCTTCCCAAGGATTCACCGATGACAGTTGACTTAAATTAGAATTAATCTGGGATTAATTAAGAGAGAGAAAATTAATCTGGGATTAATATGGGCTTTATTTAATCTGGGATTAAAAGTGTTCAGTAAAGAAAGAACGCGATTAATTTGGAATTAATCGGTATAATAAAGTTAATAGTTAAATTTGATTTTTCTATTTAATTTATTCAAATGGCTAAAATTAATATATCGGATATATTAAAATGGATTGGATTTCATTACGAGATAAAGTCGGACTTTAATGCGAACGAACGAATTAATTTAGAATTAGTTCGTGAACGACGTTCGTAATATATTTGCGAGGCATCGTTACTTAATTAAATTGGATTTAATTATTTAGCGATGAAGGATCGTTTAATCGGATTAAACGGAACCGAGCCGCGTCAAATGCCCGTAGAGATATTTGAATTTCGGATTCAAATATTTGGAGCCAAAAGTGTGGTAGGTGTTCCCACCACACAACCACCTTATTTTGCCTTAATGAAAACCATTTACCAATCTCTACCTTGTTTTGGGTAAAAGGTGAAATGGTTTCACCTTTTGGTAAATAACAAAAAGGCAATTCAACATGTGTGAACACTTGACAAAAATCAAAACACAAAAACCCTAAAGAGCAAGCCTTGGCCGAATTCATGCTCTCCTCCTCTCTTTGATTTGTTTTTCAAATCAACAAAAGCTAGCACTTTGGAAGTGAACAAAGGTGATAGGGAAACTACTCAAAAGCTTGAAATCATCCTAAAGCTTGGATTCATCCTAAAGATTAGATCTTGGAGATCTTGGATCTCAAAATTTTTAAAAGCTCTAAAACTCATTGTAAGTATATTCCGCACCTTATAATGATGAAATCTATTATTATGCATGCTTATTAGATCCTAATATTGTTCTAGGAACTCTAACACTACATGTGTTGATGTTGGTTTTATTGGAAAATTATGACCCATAGCGTCACTATTTGTAAAAGACATTGTGCTTTTTGTACAAATTAATTATGTAATAATGGAAATTGTATTTTATCATTTTGTAATTAGATTATTTTAATATAAATGATAAAAGTCCTTATGATTAGTTCCAGATTATAAGATATGAGACAGTATCAATCCATAACGATTTAATCATTAAATATCCCTAGTCGTAGTATTATCGAGACTGGACGTCGATAATACAGAATAGACTAGTATTGCACTTGTGCGTGTTACGAAAGCGTAACAATATAGTTCTCATATATTTAAGTATTGGTAACTTATGCAAGTGTGATAGGAGGTTGTGTTTACCGATGGTACGGAAACAGCTTCGCTCTGGATAGACCCCTCGGAATCCCATTGGTAGTATGACTATGTGTCTATGGGAATCCGATTCAGGGTAGGTATTTTTGGTCTTAACCTGAGACTTACATCGCTAGTGCTTGCGACAATCAATGCGCTTTGGTTTTGACTGTCCAAGATTTTAACAGGTTCTGTGTACGCCTCTTCTGGGTTTATTGAGAATCGTAGTGTATTTACTGTGATGTCAAGACGGAAGTATCACTTCAATCATATGGAGATGATGATCACACAGGGATACAGAACTGGTACTCTAATGTGTTGCAACCATCGGTATAATATGACAAGATCATGATATCCGATTAAAGAGACTAGTTACTTGTGATCCGATATATGCTTCCTATGGGGCAGACACTATTCCAGCCCCAGGCCTTGCATATGACATCTGATACTGGATTGTAATGCACAATACTACGTATACTACGCCTGACAAAGATTAAATATTCCCTTAAGAATATTTTTGGAGAATTGGGTAGGCACGGTGTTTTGCTAGAAGCCAACCATGTCTCATAAACCGGTAAAATTGTAGTACAAAGTACTCACGTGTTCGGATAGTCCGACGATCGGATTTACTGCCAACATATCCATGGATCTCATGGGTAGCTTCCCGAAGATTCACCGATGACGTATGATTCGAACATAATTAATTTGGGATTAATTACATAGAGATTTTATCTATGATAAAATACTATTTGAAGAGAGAGAGAACGATTAATTCGGAATTAATCGATAAAATAATATATTCTATATATTAAATGAAATTAGATTTCATTATGGAATTAAAATTGAATTTTAATTGGGCGAACGAATTAATTGAGAATTAATTCACGAAACGACATGAATAGTAATTTTACTAGGCATGATTATTTAATTAATTTTGATTTAATTACGTCGCAACGGAAAATTCGTTAATTCGGAATTAGCGAACCCGAGCCCGTGAGTGTTTGCGGGTCTACTCGGATTTTGAATTCAAGTGGGGCCCACATGTCACATCACCTAGTCATTTTAATCAACTTTATGTTGATAGAATTTGGTGGGTGGTTGTAAACTTGATTTACACTCCAAGTGATGGCTTGAATGACATATACCAAATGTTTGGTATACCATTTGTTTTTTGAATATCAAATTAACAAGTCAACAACACAACTTCATTACTTCTCTCTCTCATTCACGGCTTGGAGCAAGAATTTTTCTCACCCAATTCTCTTCTTTGACCGAGAATTACAAAGAAGGAACAAGGTGATTTTGTTGCAAAATCTCCATTGCAAACACATCAAGGAATCATTCAAGGTGATAGGGAAACTAATCCCAAGAGCTTGAAATTCATCCTAAAAGTTTGGAGCTTGGATTTCTACTTCAAAGAGGAGCTTGGAGGAACCTCTCAAAGCAAAAGTCTTGTTATCAACGCATCCAAAATTCGTTCGTTGTAAGTATATTTCCGCTATACTTCTTCTTGTATTCACATGATTTTATGCTCAAATTGATCTTGGGATGAACCTAGAAACCCAACAGGTTTTGATGTTAAAATTAGACTTTTAGGTATATTGAAGTGTTTGGAGAAAATTGAAAGTGTTTAGAATTGGATTAAAGGAAAACATTAGAATTGGATTAAAGGCAAAAATACTATCTGCCAATATTTTACACATGGCAGAGTCACGACTCCGATCTCCAGCATTGCGACACTCATTTCTTAGAGCTTTGAGTCGCGACGCTCACTCTTGCGCGTCGCGATGCTGAGCATTCGTAGATTGGGCGTTGCGACTCCCAAACTCGAACATCATGACATGCCGACAACTAATGACCACGAGCATTGAAACTTCATTTTCTCCGTTTCGGAGTTTACGGACTCCAATTTGTGTTGGTATTATCTAGGTCCCAAGATCAAACAAGACATGAAATTAATGTGCGAATACACCAACGAAGATAGCGGAATACTTACATTGATCGGTTATGTCGATTTGAAGACGATTGAAGCCACAAAGCTCACTGTTTTGGTGGCGCCACTGCAGCAGTTCACTTTACTGGTTTGGGCAGTTTCGAGTCTCATTTCGAAGCTCCAAACTTCGTCGAATGGGTCACGCCTCATGGGTGAACCTCCCTACCACCTTCGCAAGTCTCGTAAGTGTGCTAGCACTTGGATTTTCACCATGAAAACCCAACTCTTGGCTTCCCTTTGCTCACGTTTTGGCTTCAAAAACCAGTGAAAAATGTCCCTTGGGCGTGAGCTTGAAGGAGAGAATGAGAGAGAAAAAGTTGTTAAGTTATTACAAAAGTGGTATAACATTTGTTTATATATTTTCCAAAAAAAATAATAAATATTTTTACCATTTAATCGGATATTCATGACCTGGTCACAATATCCTGATTGGTTGCGCAACACTCAAGAGCACTAGTACCGTATCCTGCGTGACATTATCTCCACTATGACTGAAGTGATACTTCCGTCTTGACATCACACCCAATACACTACGACTCTCTGATAAACCCAGAAGTGGTGTACTCAGAACCGATTAAAGCCCTGTACCACCAAGACCAAAGTCTACCGGTTATCGCAAGTATTAGCGATATAAGTCTCAGGTTAAGACTATACACACCTACCTTGATTTCGGCCTCCCATAGACACATAGTCATAATACCAATGGGATTCCGAGGGGTCTCCAGAGCGAAGCTGTTTCCCGTACCATCGGTGAAACACGACCTCCTATCCCACTTGCATAAGTATCTTATACTTATATATATGAGAACTATGCCGTTGTGCCCTCACAACGCACACAAGTGCAATACTAGCCTATTCCACATTATCGATGTCCAGTCTCGATAATACTCCGGCTAGGGATATTTAATGATTAATCCTTCGGGGACTGATACTGTCTCATATTATTCTCAGTCCAGGAACTAATCATAGGGACCTCTCTTCATTTATATATCTATGGTGATCTAATCACAAATGATGAGAGTGCAATTTCCTTGTCACATAGTTAATTTGCTACAACAACACAATGATCTGTGCAAATAGTGACGCTATGGGTCATTTTCTCCAACAATCTCCCACTTGGCACATAGCCAGTCACTCAAGTGTCCCACACCCGAACTATGTACGGTTCGCTCAAATTGCTGAGGAAAGGTTTTCGTCAGCGGATTTGTTTGATTATCGTTTGACGCGATTTATACGATCATCACATCGCCACGATGTATGATCCGAACGAATCAGATGATATAGAAGTATATATCTGGATCGTCGATGAGACCTTTAATTCCTTAGCCTGTGCTGACACCTAGCTCAGCTGCTAACAGAACTATATCTAATCTAATTAGATTATTTTCGACCCAAAAGACTTCTATTGCTGCCTCAGCTGCAGCGATAATCCGTATTTGTTGTTTATTCGGCAACAGTTATCTTGCTTGGAAGATTTCCAGCTCACTGTCCCGTTATTCAAACTTTATAGTACCGTAGTATTTAATTGTTTAGAAACTTGCAGCAGTGATCCCAGTCACTTCAAGTTCTCCTTCTCCATAGTTTAAGACAGCATCTTTAGTTCTCTAAGATTCTAACAGATGTTCTTAACTTCAATCCAGTGACTGTCACTTGGATTGACCCGATTGTGACTCCATATGCTCGAAGCATTTGAGACACCATATCAAGTACATTTTAAATGTACAATTTCCCAGAGAGTGTTAACAACTCCAAATCTATCCCAGTAGATCTTTATTCCTTGAATAAAGGTTGTTACTCCCCAGAATTCTACGGAGAATTTCTATTGAAAGAATATCTATGAAAGCCAAGCTTTCACCAATTGCTATATGGGAATTTAACTGTCAGTGCGCTCTCCCACTAACCTCCTTATATACACAATAATTATTTCGTTTTGAGTCAAATCATAAACCATTATGATTATTTCAAAACGACAGTTCCAAGAACCTTATGTTTGCATAATCCAAACATGGATCGAATAACCCGCAAACCTTGTTGTCGGTTATACAAAATCGTCAGAATGTTATAAACATTCTCCAAAAGGTTTCTTTTCAGGAAAGTGATTTTGATTTGTAACTGACACATTTCATAAATGAAATATACAGTTATCTTCAAGCATCTTCAAAATGGATTTACCATGGCAACAGGTAAAAGGTTGAACCGTTATTAACACAATGTTGATAACGATACCTTTCCGTCAAAAGCCCAGCTTTGTACATTGGTATGTTGCCTTCAATGTATGTCTTCCTTGAAGACGTTTAATGCACCAATAGGCACAATGCCTTGTGGTACAACAACTAGTATCCAAAATAGTTGTTATACATGGAATCCATTTCGGACTCATGGCACTTTGCCATAACAGGGAGTCGATACCTCGTATCACTTCCTCAAAACGTAGTCGGATGGTACACCTCCATAAGATTGACATCTTTATGGGGTGAGATCAGAAACCCATACCCTAGGTTGTTTTCTGACTCTATCCGATCTACTAGTTTCTTGTGTATTTGAAGATTAATGGTATAGATTCATCATAGATGAACTATTGTGTTCCATTAAGGACTTCGTGCCTTGAACAGTATTACTCCGATTTTCATCGAGTATCACTATCCTCCCACTGACCACTGCATATCGATATTCCTCTCAGGAAAAACCGCATGGTGAGCAACAATCACATTGTTCTCATGTGAGATTTACAAGTACTATACTTAAGGTTTCCCTTAGGATAACCTATATTGGCACTTATCCAATTTGGGTCTTTTAGTTTGGTATCATCCAAACGTTATGCCTGGCATACCCAAATTATCAGGTAATGAGAAACCCCGTTTCTTTCCTGTTCATATCCTATATGATATCTGTCAAACAGATTTATATGGAACCTTATTCTAAATAAGTTTTGCACTGTTAATACATATCCTATTGAAGGAAACAGTAGCTCAGAGCGACTCGTGATAAACCTTATCATGTCCAACAAAATTCGGTTTTAGTTCGGACACACCGTCTAACTGACGTGTCTCGGGAGGAGTCCTCATATGAAAGAATATCGTACTCTTTCATTTACGTATGAAACTTACTGCTTAAGTATTTTCCATACGGTCTTATTGTGGGGAATAATACTATAGCCGATCTGTTTATTTACTTCGTGTCGAAACTTCAAAAGTTTCCGATCTGTGTTCTTCAAAAGAAACACATAACCACAACGTGATGCCACATCCGTTAAGGTCACGAAATATTCATGTTCACATCTAGCCTAGCTAGATATGGGCCCACTTACTTCACCATGAATAGGGCTAACAGATCGGTGGCCCCTTTTACTATTACCAAGTAAATAGTATTTTAGGTATTTTACCTAATAAACTAGATTCGCAGACCTTATTTGAATAGTCAAATCAGTCCTAGTACCCACTCTTCAAAAGTGTGGATATACGAGTCTTGTTTAATTGTGTCCTAGACACAATGCCACAAATAAGTCTCTATTGATCAAATCAATTTGAGCTATTTATTTGTCATTTTATATGTTTGAGATTTTATTTATATTCAAAATATAAATTCTGTTATTTACATCTAATGTATTTATCTCAGTATCATCTTTATATAATGAAAACACTTAGTGTTCTAGAATATAAAGGTTTTATCCGCATCGGATTAACACTGATATAGAGATAATGTCTCTAGTCAAACTAGTTACATCATAACATTTCCTAATTTAAGTACATACCCAAAGGGTAGTTCCTAAACTTAGGTATCTACGGTCTAAACAGCGACTTTCGTCCCGTTTCCGATTCGCAGAGAAATCTCGGCTTGAAGTCAGTATCCAGCTCATAGCGATTCTGAACATCAATACATATATTTTATGTACCACACTAAGTATTTAAAATCCAATTCAATACTAGTAGTGAACATAACTTTGACAAATATTTTTAAAGTTAGAGCCTCGCCCTTTCTTTAATTCCTTCGTGTCTTCCATATCCAAATGGTAGTCACTTTGGGATATGTCAATTATCTTTTCAATATTTCACAAACTTTGGCCAAGCCTTGGGTTTTAGAATATCGAAATGATATGCACCTTGTGCAACTTGCCCAATGCAAACTTTGACTTTAAAATAGATTTATTGTCAAGTACATTAAATTAAGCACTAAAGTCATCATCACATAAATCTTCCAAAGATTTTATGCTCTACTTATTTGCTTAATTATGGGCCTAGATATAACAAGTTATTTTATCCAATAAAGTAACCTATTATTAATTCCCATGAAAAAAATTAAATCATTTAAATATTATAACTTTTAATCTCTTTCTTGATTTTAATAGTCTAACTATTTAATCAATTTTAATAAAGGTACTATTTATTATAATGATTACAAAAATCCAATTATTTAATCAACTATAATCTTAATATTGATTACTATAATCCAAGTATAAAATCAACTATCATTTTAATTCAATTTTATTGATTACTATAATCCAATTATAAAATCAACTATATTTGAATGAGTTTGTATATAGTCCAACTATATATATATATATTAAAACAACATAAAATATTAGTCCAACTAATACTTTTGATAAATATGACGAGTAAAAAATATAGCGAGCGCGTTTAGCGAGTATTCGAACGAATGTTGCAAATTCAATACTTGCCTCCCACTATTTTTCGTCGAGCCTCTAACCCTCTGTCGAGTACTCGGGAAACCGTGTTTCCTAGTGGGCTAGGATCCCGTTAAATGTCACACAATCTTGACTTTGGCCAACAATTGTATGATAATTAACTAGGTAGATCTCGAAGATCAATTGGATCTCATCCAACTCCTAGATCCAGTAGGTGGACATCCAAGTCCCAACATATATCTAATATATGCCTATATATCGAATATATACCCTAACCTTTTTCCTCTGAATCAACTAGGCCTTTGCTTTGGCACAACAAACCTAGTGATCCCAGTCAAGCGCGGACCCATTGACATGGAAGCTTCGTAATCAATGTCAATGGACAAGAAGTGGTCTTGACTTTGGCCAACAAACCACAACTTGGACACGACACCGATATGGAACAAAGCCTCGTGATTAAAACACATCTTCGACGGACAAGGGCTTGACTTTGGCCAACAACCCCTGCCAATCTCGGATCTTGAGCAAGAATCACTCAATGGAAGGAAAAAGACGCTTGATATTTAATGAGGGATTTTCGCGTGCAAATTGGCTACCAATTTAATTATCTTTGTTAAGGTCTCATCATCATACACCCTTAAACATGCATTCTAAATACATAATAAAGCGAGTATGAAAATAAATAATAATGATATGCGGATGGATACTTACCACATTGATCCTAGATCAAATCTCTCCCTTTCTCACTCAAGCTAGCACTTGTATTACTTCTACCCGTTACACTACACTTCTAAAGAAACCTCATTTACATGGAGGGGAATATGTGAGAAGAGAATACAAAGAGAATGAAGGTGATAAGGCTGGACACGCAGGTCCAATTTAATAAATCGAATTTATTACAACAATTTCTAAAATTGCCCACCCATCTAATATCCATCCGATATATTATTCATTCAACACAACCCCGTATTCACACACATAAGCATGCTATCAATCAATCTAATCAAATTAATTAATCTGATAATTAAGTGATCATCCAATGTTCAAACAACGATTTGATTTTGTTCGAGTCAAACTCGTTTTTGCGAATAAGTACTCAAAGTACGAATTCTTGAATTAAATTAAACTACATCATTAAATCCAATATAACATGTATTTAATACTAATTCACTATTCAATTCCAAATTAAATATATTTAATAAACCTTTTACGATTTAAATTCCAATTTAATCGTAACGCGTCTCAAAGCCGATTAACGTCCAACGTCAATTCAATTAAAGTCCAATGGGCTTTTAATTGATTTCTTAAGGCGTGGACTTTTGGTCAACTCGGGTCAAACCGATAACCAAAGTCCAATCCGGGATTTACCCCATAAGCCCATAAGAAATCAATTTAGGCCATTAGGCCCAATTGAACTTTAAAGGTTCATTAGTCGCATTTGGGCTTTATGGTTAAGGTTTTGGGCCCAATTGGATCCAATCCACTTGGCTAAACCAAACTTGATAAATCAAGCCCATATGCCCAAATACAACATTAGAAGAACAAATCCAATTTAAGCCTAAATAATTAAATTTCATGAATCCAATTCCGCAATTTAATTACCTAAAGTGCATTACATGATTAATCAACTAAATCAACATTTCCAAAACACTAAATTAGTCCAATTAATCATACTCAATTCATTATTATATGTCCAACACACAATTGAAAAATCAAACCCATTACATGCTTTTAATGCTCTCGGCCAAAGGAGGGATTTTGTGTCCGATTCGGTTTCGATCCAATCGAACCCACAATCGACATCAAATCACCATCCAATTTGATTTCATACACATCCAATGTCACAAAATCAAAATTACCAAGACATTAGGGCAATCAAACCATTCGGCCATATAGAATTTTGGGGTTTTTGTCCAATTCGAATCCAATCCAATTCGATTCAAAATAACATCAACCTAAATGATTCTAACTCATCAAATGAATTAAAATCAAAAATTTCCAAGAACCCAAAATCATCCACACATTCGGCCAAGGTCAAATATTTGGGGAAAATAATTCTTCCAAATCATTTTTCAACAAATTGGTCCAACCAAAATGAAAATAAACATGTTATAAGCATACTTAAACAATCATTTATTCAAATCATGCTCAACAAACATTTACCCAAATTTTAAGCCCTACAATTTCATGCTTGAACCTATAGCTCTTGATGCCATTGTTGGTTATTATCTAGGTCCCAAGATCAAACAAGACATGAAATTATGTGCGAATACACCAACGAAGATAGCGGAATACTTACATTGATCGGTTATGTCAATTTGAAGACGAATTGAAGCCACAAAGCCACTGTTTTGGTGGCGCCACAGCAGCAGTTCACTTCACTGGTGGGGCAGTTTTGGGTCTCATTTCGAAGCTCCAAACTTCATCGAATGGGTCCTGCCTCATGGGTGAACCTCCCTACCACCTTCGCAAGTCTCGTAAGTGTGCTAGCACTTGGATTTTCACCATGAAAACCCAACTCTTGGCTTCCATTTGCTCACGTTTTGGCTTCAAAAACCAGTGAAAAATGTCCCTTGGGCGTGAGCTTGAAGGAGAGAATGAGAGAGAAAAAGTTGTTAAGTTGTTACAAAAGTGGTATAACATTTGTTTATATATTTTCCAAAAAAATAATAAATGTTTTTACCATTAATTTGCTTTCAAAAAACAAATTAAATCAATTGTAATGACTTTGATTGTTCCAACACTCTAAAGTCAAAAGTCCATCACAAGTCCATCAAGTACATCTACTTTAATAAAGTGACATGTTGTCATTTCACATCACTCAAAGTGACAAGTGATTTGACGCTTGATGCGACTAATGATTTGACGCTTGATGTGACTTGCGTTACCGCACTCAAATTCGAAATACGAATGCGCTCGCAATCAAACTCGGGCTCGGGTTCGCTAATTCCAAATTAACGATTTTTCCGTCGCGTCGTAATTAAATGATTACGCCTAGCGAATTCACTATTCACGTCGCTAATGAATTAATTCTAAATTAATTCATTCGCCCGAATTAAAATCTAATTTTAATTCCGCGTCGAAATCTAATTTCGTTTAATATATCGAATATATTAATTCATCGATTAATTCCAAATTAATCATTATCTCTCTCTAGACGATATTTTATCCTAGATAAAATATCTCCGTAATTAATCCTATATTAATTTTCTCTCTCTTCTATATAATCCCAGATTATTCAAGAGTGCGAGTTATGCGTCATCGGTGGATTATCGGGAAGCGACCCATGAGATCCCCGGATAAGTTGGCAGTAAATACGGTCGTCGGTGTATCCGAATCACGTACGTACCAAGTACTACGTTCTACCGATTTACGAGACAAGGTCGGCTCCTAGCAAAGCACGATGTCTACCCAATTCTCCGGTCATATTCATCTAAGAATATTAAGATCTGTATCAAGCGTAGTATACCATTGTATTGTGTATATCGGTCCAGTATCGGATAGTCACGTGCTAGGGCTGGGGCTGGATAAGTGTCTACCCCGTCCGAAGCACATATCGGATGTCTGGTAAGATAGTCTCTATAATCGGATATTCATGACCTGGTCACAATATCCCGATTGGTTGCGCAACACTCAAGAGCACTAGTACCGTATCCTGCGTGACATCATCTCCACTATGACTGAAGTGATACTTCCGTCTTGACATCACACCCAATACATAGACTCTCTGATAAACCCAGAAGTGGTGTACTCAGAACCGGTTAAAGCCCTGTACCACCAAGACCAAAGTCTACCGATTATCGCAAGTATTAGCGATGTAAGTCTCAGGTTAAGACTATACACACCTACCTTGATTTCGGCCTCCCATAGACAAATAGTCATAATACCAATGGGATTCCGAGGGGTCTATCCAGAGCGAAGCTGTTTCCCGTACCATCGGTGAAACACGACCTCCTATCGCACTTGCATAAGTATCCTATACTTATATATATGAGAACTATGTCGTTGTGCCCTCACAACGCACACAAGTGCAATACCAGCCTATTCCGCATTATCGATGTCCAGTCTCGATAATACTCCGGCTAGGGATTTAATGATTAATCATTCGGGGACTGATACTGTCTCATATCATTCTCAGTCCAGGAACTAATCATAGGGACCTCTCTTCATTTATATATCTATGGTGATCTAATCACAAATGATGAGAGTGCAATTTCCTTGTCACATAGTAATTTGCTACAACAACACAATGATATGTGCAAATAGTGACGCTATGAGTCATTTTGTCCAACAATTTGGTCCTTGTTTTTTCTACGGACTCGTAACGAAATATAGTATTCTATAAAATAATTTTAAAATACACATATCCTTGATTTCCATGGGTTAGACCCATTTCCTTTGCTCGGTGCACAGATCCGAACCTAAGGGTCCCACATCCATCCCAATAATTATTATCTTTTATGACTTTCAAGCAATTAAGGGTTTCTTAGACTTTGTTCTTTACGGATTTCTAATATTTAAAAACCGTGTTTGACGTTCCTTAGTGTAAGATTTTAATCTATTGTGGGTTTTGCAAGTTTTGTTTCCCCTAATCGCCTATTTAATAATTTCATTTTCTTGGGGTAAGAAGTAAGAACACGATGCAATCTATCATTCGGACCATTTCATTGAAAAAAATTATGAAAATAACCCCAATTTGGGTCCGTTTACAAAGTAACCCGCTTATTATTAGTGTGTATATACATATATGTGTATGTACATATATATGTGTGTATGAAGCATGAAAATAATATTTTGGGCAAAATTCCATCAAGTATTATCAAGCTAGATAGAATCGATGAGAGATCGAAAAACAACTGAGAGTGCTTAACATACTATCTACCCACATTAGCAATTGACATGTCGTTTGTCAATCTAATGCGATAAATTATTTGAGATATTTATGTATGGAATACTCATTTTTTATTACTAAAGTAAGAAAAATGGTAAATGGATTACTTTTTCTATTGACGCCCTGATTAGAGTGTTTTTTTTTTTTTTTTTTTGCAAATTTCTTATTTTTATTATTAAAAGAAATTTATCAAATATTTAATCAAATATTTAACTCTCATTTTCTTTTTTTATATTCCTAATCTTCCATCTCCGGGACTCACTTAGCAGTCTCACCGAATCTTGAATATGCAATTCAACCTCCATTTTTGAAACCTTGAAGTTGAAGGTATGAAATCTCAAACTCAAAATCTCACGCCTCGAGTAAGAGCTTGAGAGCATGACTAGGACCCGGTTGGCCTTTTGGATTAAAAAGTGCAACTTCAAAAGGTGTCCACAAATAAATGGGTCTTTTTTTTTCCTGCCATTTTCTTGCACTTGCTCTTAACTCTTGCGTCCTTTCAAACTCATCTCAATTTTTAAAGTTTTATTTATTTTATTTTGTTTTTTTTAAATTTTACAATCTATACATGTAGACCTGGCCGGCGGTTCGGTTCCGGTTCGGAACCGAACCGAACCGCCGGTTTCCGTTCCACACTTAAGTGGAACCGGAACCTAAAACCGAACCGGAACCGAACGGTTCGGTTCCGGTTCGGTTCGGTTCCTATTTGTTTTTTTTTTTTTTGATTAAAATAAAAAAAATGAGAGGAATCAAAACTTAAATAAAAAAAAATTATTAATTAAAAAAATATGAGATTAAATTTATAAATAAAAAAAATTCATTACATTGAAGAGCTTGAGCTTAAATTTTTAAAAATTTAAGTTGCTTACGTATCCTCAAAGGGTGAGAGGAATCAAAGCTCACGTAGTTCCATTACAAGTTTAAGACATATCCCCTTTGTAAATCATAATTTTACAATTATCAATCTTATTATCAGTTGATCCTTCGGCTCCGGTTCCGCTTGCACTTGTTGCAGAAGCATTATCGAACAAATCTTCAAAATCATCGGGGGCATCTTCTTGTTGTCTCAGATCAGCTCGGTTCCAATCATCCACACAAGCTGTTGCTTCTAGAGTGCTTGGATGTAATGAAGATCGCCTAGCTTCCAATATATTACCTCCCAAGCTGAAGGCTTGCTCAACCGCAACAGTGGAAAGGTGCTGCCAAGATCTCTTTAGCAATAATAGATAAAACAGGATATATATTTTGATGCCGGTTCCACCATTCAAGGATTTTAAAATTTTTACTACATAAACTTTCATTAGAAAACTCAAAATTTGTAGATAAATAATTATCTAATTCAGGGTTATTAGTTGTCGTATCCCTAGATTTTTTATTTCGTTGCAATAACCAACGATCCCCTGCGCTAAGTCTTGTTTGAATTATCGGTTCGCTACTACTAAGATTGACCTAATGTTCCTAAGTTATATCTTACAATATAATCATTAAATAAAATAATTAAATCACTTCTTAATTTCGTCATTATGCTCGTAATGTCAACTCATCTAATATTCCTAAATAACCATAGTAAGCTTGTAAACCACCATTCAAACCTTCTAATTTAAATCTAGGATCAAAAACAGCAGCAATAAGATAAAGTAAAGGAATTTCTCTAAAATAATTCAACCATTTTACCTTCATAACAGTAATGGCTTCGAGCAAAACAATATCATTAGGGTCGCCACTGTCAACATGCTCATCGAGAGTGCCAACAATATTCAAACTCTCAAGTAGAAATAAATGCGCTGTTGGATAATAAACAACCGCTAAAAACTAAAGTAGCATCATTAAAAACTCTTAAAATATCTAAAATTTTTTCACAAATATCCCATTGACTAGGATAAAGTGTGATATTTTGAACATGTTGAGAAAAAAAACTACATAATGCATCTTTGTATTGAAATGCTTGACATAAAAGAAAATAAGTAGAATTCCAACGTGTCGGAACATCTCTTGAAAATTTAATCGGTTTAATACCATTTATTTTACAAAACTTGGTCCATTCTCTCCTAACTTGAGTATATGACCAAATACAGTTAAGTGCCGTTTTAATTGGATCAAGGAAAGGAGATAATAATTTTAGACCGTCTTGCACACATAAATTTAGGACATGACATGTACAACGAATATGAAAAAATCGACCCCCTAAATTTGGTTCACATAAGGATTTTAAATCATTAATAGATGCAGTATTTGCAGATGCATTATCAAATCCAATTGTTAAAATTTTTTCTACTAAAGCATATTCATCAAAAATTACCTTCATCATTCTATAAATATTATGTGCAGTATGTGGGTCATCAAAAACTCTAAATGCAATAAGTCTTTTTTGCATGGTAATGATGCATCAATCTCCAATGACAAGTCACACCCATGTATGAGTGTGTTTGCCAATGGTCACTCCATATATCAGAACATATAGAAATACGACCTTTCATCTCTTTAAATATTTCATTTAAAATAATTTTACCATCTTTATATAATTTGAAAATATGACGTTTTGTTGTGTTTCGAGTCATTCTACATGCAGCAGGGTTTAAAGCATTATGCACGTAATTAGTAAAATGAAGTTTTTCACCAAAGCTTAAAGAAAGATGTGTCATACAAGTTAATTTCGCAAATTCTTCTCTATTTTTTGCATCAGAATATTTAAATAAATCTACACTACTCGTACCTCTACTAGATGATGCGTACCTGCCCATTTGAGTTTGCGTCGTATCAATGCCAAATTCAACCGGATGATGTTTTTCCATGTGCTTGATCATATTGCCATATCCATCAGAAAATTTGTAGATAACCCCACAATAGTTGCAAGTTGCTCGTTGTGAATCATCTGCTATATTCCAAAGTAAAATGAATTTTGAAAATATCGGAGGACCGAGCCTTAACTTCTCTTCTCCGTGATTGTGCACTGACACTAGGGCGCTCTCTTGGGTTGGCATATTTGACATTATGTTCTTCGAGAGCTTGCCATTTTATTTTTAGAAATTAGGAAGAAAAATAAGAAATTAACAACTAAATAAATTGAGATTGAGATTTGCGAATAGTAATATACTAATATAAGAATATAAGAAAATTGTTTTGAAGTAAGATTGAGAATAAGAGAATTATAGAAAATGAGAGAGTTGAGAATTTGGTGTGATGAAATTATGAAAAATGAATCCTATTTATAGAATTTTAGAATTTTTTTCATACCAAAAATGCCCCTAAATATAACCGTTTTATTACCGTTATTAGGGGTACATTAGTAATTCTTATTTTTTTAAATTTATATAATTTTTTTTTTTAATACGGCAGGGAGCCGTTTGGCAGAGAGCCAAACGGCTCCCTGCGTTCCCCCAACGGCTACTAGCCGTTGGGGGACTTGGTCCCCAACGGCTAGTAGCCGTTGGGGACCGTAGGGTTCCTGTTGGAACCCTACGGTTCCAACAGGAACCCGACGTTTCCAACCGGAAACCGTCCGGTTCCGGTTGGAACCGTACGAACCGGTGGAACCGTCCGGTTCCACCGGTTCGGTCCGGTTCGCGTTGGGGTGGAACCCCAACCGAACCGTCCCCGTTCCGGTTCGGTTCCGGAACCGGAACCGGAACCGGTTGGAACCGGAACCATCCGGTTCCAACCGTTAGGTTCCGGTTCGGTTCCGGTTTCCGAACCGGAACCGTGGCCGGGTCTATTAATACATGTATCATACATTGAAAAATCCGTCTGCCGAACTGAGCTCATTAATAAATATACATACATTCAATAAATGTTCGAGAATCGAGAGAGATTATGCTCGAATATAGACTTGGTCGGCGATTTGGTTTTTATTCGGAACCGAACCGGACCGGTCTGTTCCCGGTTCCCAGTTCCACAAGTGGGGTGAAATTCGGTTCGGTTCCGGTTCCACACTTAAGTGGGATCGGAATCGTAAAACGAACCGGAACTGAACCGATCGGTTCCGGTTCCGGTTCGAACTTTTTTTTAATTATATAAAAAAATCAAAAATAATTTAAAATAATTTAGATTAATTTAATAAATAAATAAAATTATTAAATTAAAGAGCTTAAACTTAAATTTTAAAAAATTTAAGTTGCCTACGTATCCTCAAAGGGTGAGAGGGATCAAAGGTCACGTAGTTCCATTACAATTTTAAGATATTTCTCCTTTGGAAATTTATAATTTTGTAATTATCAATCATCATTATCAGTTGATCCTTCAACTCTCGTTCCGCTTGCACTTGTTGTTGCAGATGCATTATCGAACAAGTCTTCAAAATCATCAGGGGCATCTTCTTGTTGTCTCAGATCAGCTCGGTCCAATCATCCACACAAGTTGTTGCTTCTAGATTGCTTGGATGTAATGAAGATCGTCTAGCTTCTAATATATTACCTCCCAAGCTGAAAGTTTGCTCAAACCGCAACGGTGGAAATAGGTGCTGCCATTGTTAAAATTTTATCCTAAACCATATTCATAAAAAATTACGTTCATCATTCTATAAATATTTTTGTACGTATGTTTGGTCATCAAAAACTCTAAATGCTAGTCATTTTTTGCATGGTAAATGATGCATCAATTCCAATGACAATCACACCCATGTATGAAGTGGTGTTCGCCAATGGCCACCACCAAACATCAGAGCATATACAAATACGACCTTTATATCTTTAAATTTTTCATTTAAAATAATTTTACCATCTTTGTATAATTAAAAAATATGACGTTTTGTTGTATTTTTCGAGTCATTCTACATGCACAGAATTTAAAGCATTATGCACGTAATTAGTAAAATGAAGTTTTTCACCAAAGCTTAAAGAAAGATGTGCCATACACAAGTTAATTTCGCAAATTTTTCTCTATTTTTTTTTTCATCAGATATTTAAATAAATCTACATCACTCGTACCTCTACTAGGATGCGTACCTAGCCATTTGAGTTTGCGTCGTATCAAGTCCAAGTTCAACTGGATGATGTCTTTCCATGTGCTTGATCATATTGTCGTATCCACCAGAATTTGTAGGAAACCCCACAATGGTTGCATACGGCTCTTGAACCTTCATCGTATCGTCTAAATGAAAATGAATTTTGAAAACAATCCGAGAACGAGACTTAACTTCTCTTCTCCGTGATTGTGAACCGACACTATATACCGCTATCCTTGGGTTGGCATATTTGACATTCTGTTATCAGATGAGCTTGCTATTTTTTGTTTAAGAAAATGAGTAAGAAGAATAAGAAAAATTGAGAATGATAATAACTAATTTGTCATTATAAATGAGTGAATTGAGAATAAGAGAATTGTAGGAATTGAGTGTTGGTGTTATTCTAGGTCCCAAGATCATATCAAACAAGCATGAAGATGTGTGAAATACATATCAAAGAAGTTGCGGAATACTTACATTGATCGGTTGAGACGAAATGGTGAAGAACAAAAATGATTTTCTGCCCTCCAAAAATGCCACTGCAGTGCAGATTTTTCTGCCCAAAAAATCAGATTTTGATCCATGAAATGGAGCTCCAGCTTCATCAATGGTTCCCGGCTCGTGGGTGGGTTTCCCTAACACCTTCGTATGTCTCCTAGAGTGTGCTAGCACTTGGATCTTGCCACAAAATCCTCAAATGTCCACCATTGTCCACGCCATTTTCAGGCAGTGAACTGCCCTCTTGGGCGTGAATTCATGAGGGAGAAAGAGAGAAATTAGATAGATGAGAGAGAGAGAGAGATGTGTGTTATATTTTTACTTAGGGTTGCAAGTGTATCTAATACACTTCTCTTGAATAACAAATGAATTTCATTTGAATTTGCTTTTTAAATGTCAACAATTAAAAGCCAACAACCACACTTTATGTCACATCAAGTCATATCAACTTTAATAAAGTGACATGATGTCAAGTCACATCACTCAAAGTGACAAATGATTTGACGCTTGATGCGACTAATGATTTGACGCTTGATACGACTTGCGTGCCGCACTCGAATTCGAAATGCGAATGCGCTCGCAAATAATCTCGGGCTCAGATTCGTTAATTCCAAATTAACGATTTCTTCATTGCGTCGTAATTAAATCTAATTTAATTAAATAATCATGCCAAGCATAATTACTATTCACGTCGCTAACGAATTAATTCTAAATTAATTCGTTCGCCCGAATTAAAATCCAATTTTAATCCGCGTCGAAATCCAATTTCGTTTGATATATCAAATATATTAATTTACGATTAATTCCAAATTAATCGTTATCTCTCTTTAAATGATATTTTATCCTAGATAAAATATCTCCGAAATTAATCCAGATTAATTCTCTCTCTCTTCTAAATAATCCCAGATTAATTTTTCTTTTCTCTTTCCTTCCAATTAATCCCAGATTAATTTACAGTGCGAGTCATACATCATCGGTGAATCATTGGGAAGCGACCCATGAGATCCCCGGATATGTTGGCAGTAAACAACGGTCGTCGGACTATCCGAACACGTAAGTACCTCATACTACGTCTTACCCGATTTACAAGACAAGGTTGGGCCTCTAGCAAAGCACCATGCTTACCCAATTCTCCGGAAATATCCTTACAGGAATATGTGATCTATATCAGGCGTAGTATACGTAGTAATTGCGTATTTCGATCCAGTATCGGATGATCACGTGATGGGCATGGGGCTGGATTTTTTGTCTGCCCCGTACGAAGCACATGTCGGATGTCTGGTAACTAGTCCTATAATCGGATATACATGACCGAGTCATAATATCCCGATAGCCGCGCAGCATATAAGAGCACTAATACCGTATCCTAGGTGACCATCATCTCCATATGACTGGAGTGACTTCCGTCTTGACTCACACCCACACCATACACTATGATTCTCAATATACCCAGCATCGGCGTACACAGAACTTGTTAAAGCCCTGGACGACCTCAACTAAAGTACATTGATTGTCGCAAGTATTAGCGGTGCAAGTCTCAGGTTAAGACCAAATACACCTACCTTGATTGCAGACTCCCACAGACACAAAGTCATACTACCAATGGGATTCTGCGGTGGTCTAATCCAGAGCGAAGCTGTTTCCCGTACCATCGGTGAAACACAACCTCCTATTACACTTGCCTGAGTATCCTATACCCAGATATACGAGAACTATGCCTTTATGTCTCACATAACACGCACAAGTGTAATACTAGTCTTTAACGCATCTATCGATGTCCAATCTCGACAATGCTCTGACTAGGGATGTTTAATGATTTATCCTTCGTTGATTGATACTGTCTCATATCATTCTCAATCTAGGAACAAATCATAAAGACCTCCTATCATTTATATATCTAAGGTGATCTAATCACAAATGATAAGAGTGCAATCTCCTATGTCACATAGTTAATTTGTACAACAACACTATGATCTGTACAAATAGTGACGCTATGGGTCATAACTATCCAACAATCTCCCACTTGCCTTTAGCCAGTCACTCGAGTGTCTAAACACCCGAATTATGTACGGTTGGCTCAACTGCTGAGAAAAGTTTTCGTCAGCGGATTTACATAATTATCGTCTGATGCGAGTTATACGATCATCACATCGCCACGATGTATGATCCGAACGAATCAGATGAATAGTCGAAATATGTATCTGGATCGTTGATGAGATCATTAATTCTTTAGCCTGTGCTGACCCGAGCCAGCTCAGCCGCTAACAGAACTATATCTAATCCAATTAGATTTATTTAATGACCCAGATGGCTTCTATTGCTGCCTTCAGCTACAGCAATAATCCGCATTTGTTTTTTTATTCGGTAACAGTAATCTTGCTAGGAAGATTTCCACTCACTATACCGTTATTCAACTGTATAGTACCGTTTGCGACTTTCAGTCGTTTAAATCGGTTTGGAAAACTTACAATAGTGATCCCAGTCACTTCAAGTTCTCCTTCTCCCAGATTAAGACAGCATCCTTAGATCTCTAAGATTCTAACGGATTTCTTAACATCAATCCAGTGACTATCACTTGGATTGGCCTGATCGTGAATCTATAGGCTCAAACGTATGAGACATCAGGTCACGTACATTTTTCAATGTATGATTTCCTAGAGAGTTTTAACAACTTAAATCTATCCTAGTAGATCTTTATTCCAGAATAAAGGTTGTTTTCTCCCGAGAATTCTAACGAATAATTTTTCTCTTGAAAGCCAAGCTTTCACAACCGATTATTTATGGGAAATCATTTTCCAAGAATGAATATATATTACATTATCATTATCTTAAGGACAGCCACTGTCAGTGTGCTCCCACTAACCCTCTCATATACACAAGAATGTCTATTTTGAATCAAATCATTGACTATCATGATTACATCAAAACAATAGTTCCAAGAACTTTATGCTTGCTCCAATCCAAACATGGATCGAATAACCTGCAAACCTTGTTTTCTAATTTTAGGTACGATAAAATCATCAGGATGTTATAAACATCCTCCAAAAAGTTTCCGCTTAAGGAAAGCGATTTTGATCTTTAACTGACACATGAAACGTGCAGCTACAGCAAGCATTATCCAAATGGATTTACCGTGGCAACAGTTAAAAGGTTGAACCGTAGTCAACACAATGTTGATAACGATACCTTTTCGTCAATAAGCCTAGCTTAGTACGTTGGTATGTTGCCATCCATGTATGTCTTCCTTGAAGACTTTTACAGTACCTATAGGCACAATGCCTTATGGTACATCAACTAGTGTCCAAACATAGTTGTTATACATGGAATCCATCTTGGACTCATGGCACTTTGCATCACTTCCTCATACGTAGTTGGGTCTTCCTCAATAAGATTGACATCTTTATGAGGTGAGATCAGAAACCCATACCCCATGTTGTTTTCTAACTCTCTCCGATCTACGCGGTTCTTGTGTATACGAAGATTAATGGTATATGTTCATCCTCGATGAACAGTTTGTGTTCCATTAAGGACTTCATGCCTTGAACAGTATTACTCCGATTTTCATCGAGTTTTACTGTCCTCCCACTTACCACTGCATATCGGTATTCCTCTAAGGAAGACCGCATGGTGAGCAACAATTACAATTGTTCTCTAATGAGTTGTATAAGTACTATACTTATGGTTTTCCCTAGGATAACCTACATTTGGCACTTATCCGATTTAGGTTTTAGTTTGGCATCATCCAAACATATGTCCAGCATACCCAAATCGTTAGGAGTGAGAAACCTTGTTTCTATCCCTGATCATATCTAATATGAATTCTGTCTAACAGATTAATATGGAACCTTATTCCAAATAAGTTTTACACTGTTAATGCATATCCGTTGAAGGAAATGGTAGCTCAGAGCGACTCATGATAAACCTTATTATGTCCAATAAAATTCGGTTTCTCCGTACGGATACACCGTCAAACTGACGTGTCTCGGGAGGAGTCCTCATTTGAAAGAATACTATACTCTTTCAAGTATTTGTGAAACTTATTGCTTAAGTATTTTCCATCTCGGTCTTACCGTGACGGTTTAATACTTTAGCCGATCTGTTTGTCTATTTCGTGTTGAAACTCTAAAAGTTTCCGATTTATGTTCTTTAAAAGAACACATAACCATAACGCGATGCCACATCCGTATAGGTCACGAAATATTCATATCCACGTCTAGACTAGCTAGACATGGGCCCTCTTGCTTCACTATGAACTAGGGCAAACAGATCTGTGACATTTACATTTTTACCAAGTAAATAGTGCTATAGGCACTTTACCTAATAAACTAGATTCGTAGACTTTATTTGATTGGAACAAATTAGTCTTAGTACCCACTCTTCAAAAGTGTGGATATACGAGTCTTGTTTATTGTGTCCTAGATAACAATGCCACATTTAAGTCTTTTCTGATCAAATCAGTTAGAGCTATTTATTTATCATATAATATGTTTGAGATTTATTTATATTCAAAATATAAATACTGTAATTCACATCTAATGTGTTTATCTCAATATCATCTTTATATAATGAAACACTTTAGTGTTCTAGAATATAAAGGTTTATCCGCAACAATTAAACACTGATATAGAGATAATGTTCATAGTTAAACTAGTTACATTATAACAGTTTTCTAATTTAAGTACATACCCGAAGGTAGTTCCTAAATTTAGGTATCTATGGTCGAAACAGCGACTTTTGTCCCGTTTCCGATTCGCAGATTAACCTCAGCTTGAAGTCAGTATCCTGCTCACAGCAGATTCTGAACATCAATACATATATTTTATGTACCACACTAAGTATTTAAAATCCAATTTCAATACTAATAGTGAACATAATAATGACGAATATATTTAACGTCAGAGCCTTGCTCTTTCTTTAATTCCTTTATGTCTGCCATATCCAAATGGCAGTCATTTTGGGATATGTTCTTTATCTTCCCAGAAGATCTTAATGATTTTACCTTTACCCTTTTCAATATTTCAGAAGCCTTCGGCCAAGCCTTGGGTTTCTAGAATATTGAAGTAAGGTGCGCCTTGCGCTATTAGCCTAATTGTAAAGTTTGACTTTATCTCATTGAGAATAGTCATTAACTCTCTAAGAGTTATTAATTGTAATTTTAATACTTCTTAAATCTAAACATAGAATTATGACAAGCATGTTGGATTAAGCACTAAAGTTATCTTTGCATAAACATTCCAAAGATTATGCTTTACTTATTTGCTTAATTCTAGGCTTAGGCTTAACAAGTTATTTTATCAAATAAAGTAACTTATTATTTATTTCCAGGACCTCCTGAAATTATTCCCCATTTGAAAATTGAACCATTTAAACATTTTAATATCCAAGATTATGCTTTAAATGTCCAATCTTTCAATATTTCTTGATTTTAATAGTCCAACTATTTAATCAATAATTAAGGTACTAATAATTATAATGATTACAATAGTCTAACTATTTAATCAACTAATTCAATAGATTAAAATCAATTATATTGATCACTATAATCCAATTATAAAATCAACTATAATTGAATAGTTTGAATATATAGTCCAACTATTTAATAAAACAACATTTAAATATTAGTCTAACTGACATTTAAATCATAACGACGAATGATATTTGATTGAGCGTGTATGGCAAGTAATTGAACGAGTATTGCAAATTCAATTCTTGCCTCCCACTATTTTTCGGTGAGTCTCTAACCCTCTGTCGAGTACTCGGGAAACCGGGTTTCCTAGTGGGCTAGGATCTCGTTAAATAACACACAATCTTGACTTTGGCCAACATTGTATGATATTTAACTAGGTAGATATCTAAGATCAATTGGATCCAATCCAATTCCTAGATCCAGTAGGCGGATATCCAAATCCTTAACATATATCTTATATATGCCAATACATCCAATGTATTGCCTAACCTTTTTCCTCTGAATCAACTAAGCCTTGGCTTTGGCACAACAAGCTTAATGATCCCAGTCAAGCGCGACCCATTGACCATGGAAAGCTTCGTAATCAATGTCGATGGACAAGAAGTGGTCTTGACTTTGGCCAACAAACCACAACTTGGACAAGACACCAATATAGAACAAACTCTCGTGATTCAAACACATCTTCGACGGACAAAGGGCCTGACTTTGGCCAACAACCCAATGCCAATCTCGGATCTTGAGTATGAATCACTCAATGGAATGAAAAACGCATGATATTTGATGAGGGTTTTTCGCGTGCAAATTGGCTACCAATTTATTATCTTTGTTAAGGTCTCATCATCATACACCCTTAAACATGCATTCTAAATACATAATAAAGCGCATATGAAAATAAACAATAATGATATGCGGATGGATACTTAACACATTGATCCTAGATCAAATCTCTCTTTTATCTCTCTCATAACTAGCACTTGTATTATTCTACTCTACCCGTTACACTACACTTCTAAAGAAACCTCATATACATTGAGGGGAATAGGTGAGAAGAGAATACAAATAGAATAGAGGTGATAAGGCTGGACACGCAGGTCCAATTTAATAAATCAAATTTATTACAACAATTTCCAAAATTGCCCCCACCCGACTAATATCCATCCGATATACACTATTCATTCATCACAACCAAGTATTCACACAAGCATGTTATCAATCAATCTAATCAAATTAATTAATCTGATAATTAGTGATCATCCAATGTTCAAACAACGATTTTTAAACTACGTCATTAAATCCAATTTAATATGCATTCAATTCTAATTCGTTATTTAATTCCAAATTAAATATTACACTTTAATAATAATCCTTATACGACTTAAATTCCAAATTTAATTGCAATGCGTCTCAAATACCGATTAACGTCCAACGTCAATTCAATTAAAGTCCAATGGGCTTTTAATTGATTTCTTAAGGCGTGGACTTTTGGTCAACTCGGGTCAAACCGAATAACCAAAATCCAATCCGGGATTTACCCCATAAGCCCATAAATCAATCTTGGCCCATTAGGCCCAATTAAGCTTTAAAGGTTCATTAAATCGCATTTGGGCTTTATGAAAGCGGTTTTGGGCCCAATTGGATCCAATCCAATTTGCCTAAACCTAACTTTGTACAACAAAGCCCAGCAAGCCCAATGACAACTTTAAAAGCCCAAATCCAATTTTAAGGCCCAATTAATTAAATACAAAAATCCAATTTCACATTCAATTACCCTAAAGTGTATTACATGATTAATTACCCAAATTAACATTTCTAAAATATTAATTTATACAATTAATCATGCACAATTTCATTATCACATGCCACACATTTAATGAAAAATCAAACCCATTTCATGCTTCAAAATCTTGGCAATTGGGGATTTTATGTCCGATTCAGATTCAATCCAATCAATTACACAATCGACATTAAATCATATATCCAAATGATTTCCAATTCATCTAATGAACAAAAAATCAAAATTCCAAGACAATTAGGGCTTATTAAATTCGGCCACCTTAAGCAAATTGGGGAAAAATGATCCAATCACATTTTCATGAAATTGATCCAATCAATCTTCAATTCAACCATATTTAAGCATACTTAATCATCCAATTTCATAAAATCATGCTCAAATTCAAAATACCCAATTAATCATTTTAGGCCAACATTAATATTTGGGGAAAAATTTTCAAACAGTAATTCATGAAATTGATCTAATCAATATTCAATTAAACATGTATTAAGCATACTTAAACATCCAATTTATTCAAATCATGCTCAAATACAAAATACAAATTTTAAGCCCTAAACTTTCATGCTTGAACCTAGGCTCTTGATGCCATTGTTGGTGTTTATTCTAGGTCCGAAGATCATCAAACAAGCATGAAGATGTGTGAAATACATATCAAAGAAGTTGCAGAATACTTACATTGATCGGTTGAGACGAAATGGTGAAGAAAAAAAATGATTTTCTGCCCTCCAAAATGCCACTGCAGTGCAGATTTTTCTGCCAAAAAA